>JAUTBZ010000020.1:0-99234 GCA_032361785.1 Lepetodrilus galriftensis
TGGCTTACGCCAAAAAGCTCACTTTCAAACAAAGTAGAAGGAATGGCCCCTAGGTTTACTTTAACCAATTTTTCATCGACTCGATTGGAGTTTTGATGAATCGCTTCCGCAATCAGTTCTTTACCTGACCCCGAAGGCCCTGTGATTAAAATAGACGCATCTGTTTGGCTCACCTTATGTATCACCTTCCAGAGCTGCTGAATGCTTTCATGTTTTCCAACAATGTAATTAGGGTTTTCAACAATATCTGGCTGTATCTGAATGAATTTATCAATACTTGCTAAAAGCTTGGCATTCTCCCAAGGTTTTGCAAAGAAATCAACGGCGCCATATTTCATTCCGGTAACGGCCAATTGCACCGTCGCCCAGCCTGTAATCAAGATGACTGGTACGCCTTTTTGCAAGCTTTGGATGAGTTGCAAGGCAGAAAGACCCTGCTTGCCACTGGTGTCAATGGCAAAATTCATATCCAAAATCACCAAATCTACGCTATTCTCATGGAAAAAAGCATTGATTTTGGACGGGTGGCTGACATAGGCTATCTCGTAGTCTCTTTTCTTCAATAGTAAAGCAATCGATGAACTCACCAAGCGATCATCATCAACGATTAATATTTTCTGCTTATTCTTCATGTAAGGCGGTGCTTGGTTCAATTCTAGCACCACGCAAACTAGGCGCAATGCTGCTCAAAAGTAGTAAAATTATAATAAATCCTAACGATATCGCCGTAGCAATGTATAAATCTCTTTTTTCAAATTCAAAGTCGGTGATATAGGGCAGTTGTAAAATGACCAATAAGCCTAAAAATAATGCTGCTCCAGCAACAAGCATAACTTCTGATACAAATTGATTTACGATTTGTCCACTGGTAGCTCCCATGGCTTTTCGTAATCCTATCTCTGGTTTTCGCTGACTGATACCGTGTGATAGAATTCCAATTAATCCAAGACTGATATTGATAAGTAAAAATAAAGCAATAATACCAAGTGCAATAATTTGTGCCCAATACGACGAGCTCTCGTATTTTCGTTCTTCATCCAGAGAACCGATATTTATGTTGTTTATTTTTGCAATATCAGAATAAGTGTTACTTATCTTACTTTGAAAATTAGGGTTTACACCGTCTTTTGTCCTTACTAACAATGTGGTTAATACTCCAGACCTATCCTCAATAAACTTTTTGTGATCTAACGCGATCATATAGTTTATCTCCTTTTGAAACTCACTATTTTGTTTATAATGATCAACAACACCTATAATATGAAAATCCATGAAACCTGAATAGACAGAATCAATCATTTCATGCTTGAGATGCTCAACCAAAAGGTCATAAAACACTTTATTCAAGATGACAGGGATGTATTTGTCTCTATAGTCATCATTTTCAAAACTTCGCCCCTTTATAATATTTAACTCAAGAGTAGGTGTAACATTTTCATCAGCAATTAAAAAGGTGGCATGATAACTAACGCCAAACTCATTTCCACCAAATCCCCAGTTATTATAGGTCATGGGCGCAGATCCAGAAACCCACGATACAGATTCAACGCCTTCTACTTGCCGAATTTCTTGCGCAAGCCTTTTTTTTACCCTTACTACTTCAAGACTATCCTTTATAGATTCAAAATCAGCTTGAACCTTATATTGATTTTTAGTCTCATACCCAAGTTTGACAAAATAGTTTTTCAAGTGATCATAACTATACAAAACCGTCATGGTGATAATGAAAAATATAATTAAGATTTCCAGAAAGAAAAATAAATGTTTTTCTTTCTTCTTCCATAGTAATTTAAGAATTTGAGTGTTCATATTTTTAATTTTTAAGTGCTTTAACAATGTTTAGTTTGGAAAGCTTAATAGCCGGAAGCACTCCAAACAAAAAACCAAAAACAAATGCAGTTAGAATACCATAAAGAACAACTAGCCAATTAAGCTCCAAGGCATCTTCTAGTATTTCACTTCTGTTGATAAGGATAACACAAGCATAAGATGCGGCAATAGCAATCAGTCCAGCCGCTACGCTTAAAAGTACGTTCTCAAATAAAAATTGATAAAAAATATCTTTGGCATTTGCCCCAAAAGCTTTTCGTATTCCTATTTCACTTTTTCGCTCTAAGATGCGTGAAAGGTTGATGTTCAACAAGTTAAGAATAGGTAATAGCATAAAAAATAAACCAAATAGTGAAAATCTGAACTGTATTTTTTTTAGCGCATCTTCACTTTCCTTTGAGTTTACGCCCATTAAGTTAGTAGCAAACATCTCCTGAAAAGTTACTGGATAAAAGAAGAAATCTGTATAATCTTTAAAAGGCTCAAAAGTCGATGAAATGGCCTTCAGCTCACTTTTAAGCCTTTTTATTTGTTGCTCATCTTTTGTCAACATGGCAACTATAAAACCACCTAGCGGGTTATCTGTATTCAAATTATGACTAGGCAAATGGGTAAAAGGCATAAAACAATCATCTTCGTACTCTCTTGGGTTTTTGACCACACCAATAACTGTCCAATCTTTTTGATTCATGCTTAAAGTTTGCCCAACAACATCTGTATGCCCAAAGTATTTTTTGGCCAATTTTTCGGTAATCACTAAAACAAACTCTTTGTTTTTTACATCGGCTTCATTAAAGAACCGACCATTAGATAATTTATAAGGATACAATTTCCAATATTCACTATCAGAATAATTTATCATAACACTTATCTTACCCGAGGGCAAAAAGATATTACTGATATCACCAGACATAAAAGTCATGCCTTCTACATTCTTAAGATTAGATAAATGTTTTTTGATGGTTGGATAGGACAAGTTCGACGTTGAATTGGACATGCCTTCCTGCTTCTCCAATTTATAATCAATTGTATCATAAACCCAAGCATCAGCAATCATAGACGAATCTAAATGATAAATCGTATCATATTGATAGGCGATCATCTCCATACTCCTGATTGTAACAATTTTATACTTATTGTCATTCGGGCTATCCGTCCCCCATTTTAAATCAAAAAAAGAAAACAGTATCGTTACTACGAGTAAGGTGAAGCTAATCCCAAAAACGTTAATAAATGTTACAAATCTATTTCTAGAAAAAGATTTAATCGCATTTTTCAAATAGTGCTTAATCATAATTATTGTTTTTTGGGTTAATAAACTTGAGCGCCATCGTACAGCCGAATCAGACGTTCTGTTTGCTTGGCCATCGCTTCGTCATGTGTTACCATGATAATGGTTGTATCATTTTTTTGGTTCATGTCAATAAGCAACTGCATCACATCTTGGCCGTTTTTACTGTCTAGATTACCTGTTGGTTCGTCCGCTAGAATCAACTTGGGTTGTCCAACAATCGCACGTGCGATGGCGACTCTTTGTCTTTGTCCGCCGGAGAGCTGTGATGGATAGTGATTCATTCTATTTTTTAGACCTACTTTTTCCAAAGATTCTTCGGCTAGGCGACGACGCTCTTTGCTAGACATCTTTCGATAAATAAGTGGCAACTCCACATTGTCAATCACCTTTAAGTCATTAATCAAATGGAAGCTCTGGAAAACAAAGCCTAGGTTTTCATTCCTGAACTTAGCGAGCGCCCTTGCAGTCATCTTACTTGTCAGTTGGTCTGCAAAAAATATCTCTCCTTCTGTAGGCTTGTCCAATAAGCCAATTACATTCAATAATGTGCTCTTGCCACACCCTGAAGGCCCCATAATGGATACAAACTCTCCTTTCTGGACCGTAAGGCTAATGTTATGTAGTGCCGTTGTCTCAATATCTTCTGTCTGATATTTCTTGACGACTTGTTTCAATTCTACCATAATTTTTGTTTTTAAAGGTTTAATTCGTAATAAAAAAGCCAATACCGTCTAGTCTCCGCTAGGTAATTGCGTAATGCCAGATTTTTATCTTGAATGGCCAAATTCAATTCAGCAATATTTATTAATCCTTGCTTAAAGGTTTCTGTGGTTATGCTCAGGTTCTGGGTGGCAATGTCTTTTATCTCTTGGGCAAAATCCAATCGCTTTTGACAAGCATCAAATTCCTTTGCTAACCGAGTAATTTCATTTTCCAACTCCAAAATGGCTTGTTGGCTTTTATTTTTTTGCTCTTTTAATTTTAGCTTTTCGGTAAGCACCCGATTCCGTTTTAAATGGCTGTCAAAAATTGGAATATTAAAACTCAAACTAATTCCATAGTCTTGTTGTGCATCACTATAGATGGGTGACAAAGCCACATCACTTCGGATCATCCCTACAGAAGCATCTACGCCTACATAAGGGCCGTATTCCCTTGAAACTTGCTTTACTTGCTGCAACTGCTCTTGTATTCTTCGGCGATACTCCAACCATTCGGGCCTATTTGCTTTCGCTAAATTAATAATAGCATCCACATCAGCATTGACTTCTAATGGAGATGGAAGCTCAAATACCCCATCCAAATTTCTGCGATTGCCTAATAGAGAATTTAGATGATTTTTTGCGGACATCAATTGTGAATTAGCAATGTTAAATTTTGATTGAGCCATTTTCAACTGTAGCTTCAATTGCAAAAGCTGTTTTCGCGAAATAACCCCTAGGCTATCTTGCACTTGTGCAATATTCATCAAATCTTGTGTGAGTAGCACATCGCTCTCACTAGACTGGATCTCATTTTGCGCAAAAAGCACATCAAAAAATGCTTGCGTAATATCACGCCGAATCATCATTTTGTCTACTTTCGTCTGACGGTGATTAATTTCTTTTTTTATTTGATTGTTCTCTTTTTCCCACTTATATGGGTTGTAGCCTAATAAGTTTTGCCGAAAGGAAAGCCGTATTGGAATTCCATTATAGACATGCTGATTTGTACTGAAATTATCAAATCTTTGCAGACCCGAAGTTACTTGAAATTCACCACCTGTTTGCCATATCGTTTTTGATAATTTAGCACCGATGGAGCTATTATTATAATTCACGGATTGAAAGGCAATATTCCCGTCGTTTTGTACGGTGCTTAAATTTGATTTTGCGTAAGCAGGCACTTGCCCTTCTAGCCCTAGTTGCCACCCTAAGGAAGCTCGAAAAGAAGCAATTTCTGCATCTAATATTTGCCTTCTTAATTCAATATTCTTGCTCTGATAAGTTTCTTCTAAACCAACGGCAATTAGTTCATTTAGAGTCGTTTGTGCATCAATCAAGCCCGACAAAAGCAATAGTAGGACAATTACAATTTTATTCATTGGTCAAGGGGATTTTAGTTTTATATTGATGCGCCTTCATGTCCGAAACAATAATTTCATCGCCTGCCTGAATTTGATTGCTTATGATTTCTACGTAAGTGGAATTGGAAGCGCCAATTTCCACTTCTACTTTCTCTGCATAATCCCCACGTAGCACAAATAACTCTTGGCGCTTACCCCCTTTAATGCCAATTCCACGTCGCAGGCGCATCACCTGCTTCGCATTACCGGTAATAATTCGTAATTCTCCTTTTGCGTAAGCATGTAGATTTTTCTGCTTGGGATTGTCTAACTGAACATCAAACTTAATCAAATTGTCGCTCACCACGGGCTCAATATTAACAATTCGCCCAGTAATATTGGTCGTGGATGTTTTAAAGCGAACTTTGGTGTCTAGCGAAATTTGATTGGCATAGCGATCAGAGCAAGTCGCAGATATTTTGAATGATGACAGGTCTGCTATTCGAGCAATATTCTCCCCTTCCATCACTTGTTTACCAATATTTTTATTTATCCACATGATTACTCCGTTTATGGGAGAAGTAATGGTTGTGTTTCCTAATTTTGTTTTTATTTTTTGTAGATCCTTTTCATTCATTCGAACTCGGAGTGCTAGGTTTTTCTTTTCGATCTGGTTGTATTGTTTCTGAAAAGAAAGTTCATCATCAACTTTCTTTTTTTCTAACCGGCTTATTTCTAGTGCAATTTCTTTTTTCTGAATATTTTCTTTTGTTCCAGCGCCCATTTTATCTAGGACTTTTAGGTTGCTTAAGTCAGCTTGTTGCTCTTGAATTCTTAGTGCATATATTTTACTATCATTTAATAAGTCTTTTACTTTTTTGTCAAACTGAAAAGTAGATTGCTCAATATTATTTTTCTTAAGCATCAGGTTATCCTGTTCTGTCTCATAACCTAGTCTCAAAAACTCATCATTTAATTCAAGAATCTTGTCTCCACTTTTTATCTTATTTCCGATGTTTTGATAAATGCTTTGAATCTCTGTGGTTATAGGCGCATTGATACTCAATTCCCTTTCAGGAATAATCTGACCCTGTGCATTAAAACTACTTTCAATGTCTCCGATCTCTACTTTTGAGATAATGTATTCATTGGTGTTTATTGGAGTGACCAATACCTTCGATCCAAAATAATAGATCAATATCAAACCCAGTGCAATTAAAGCACCAAGTCCTATGCGCCTAAATTGTCTGCTATTTTTTTCTTTATTTGTGATGACTCTGTCCATACTGTTGTGCTATTTGTTTTTAACTATGGAAAGAGTGTGCCAAAACATTAAATTACTGATTGTCAACACTTTACAGGTTTGTATAAATAGAAAAAGTGTACCGAAACGATACACTTTGTGTGCGAAAACGGACAGGTTAAGCTCATTTTCAGTTTAAGGTTTGTGAGATGACAGAAATGGACAATACGCTTTACACGATATCGCTTGGTAGCGGTTTAGGTTTGCCAAACGCTAGTTTCTTACGTCGGAAATAAGTTACACATCATGGGGGCAATATCCTAACAACGTTTAGTAAGCCTGGGCAAGGAAAAGAAATAAAAAAAAGGGTGTATCGAATTTTAATACGATACACCCTTTATGTCATTATTAATTTTTCAAGATCAATTATTCACAACAGCTTCCTTTTTACTCTCTTCAACTAGATTAATGATTTCAATATTCAGAAGAGAAAGCACCTTGTCACTCAAGTCCAGCTCTGTTAAAATGCGGTCCTTCGTATCTCCAAATTTATCTTTTGTCTTAGAAAATAAATCCTGATAATATTGAACGCCGTCTTTCATATTACCCACAAAACGAGTCAAATATTTTTCCTGCTTTTTATTCATTGCACCTTTGGACTCTTCAATTTTTCCTTTCAAAAAGTCAATGTACATTTTTAATTCTTTGATGTACATGTTTGGTCGATCCATTCTAGAGATGATATTGTTTCGGCCATATACATGCCCCATCATTTCGAATAAGCTTACTGTTTTATGAAAATAAGCCATATTAGGGCCTGGGCAAACCAAAACAGCTTCTTTTTCAACAGTGTTCTCTGCGCCACTGACCATGACAGCAGAAGCACCCAAGCCTACACAAAGGCACGATTTTTCGACAATCTTGCTATAAGCAATGTCATATTTGTTCTTATCTAAGTCTTGTGTTCCTAGCTCGGCAATTTTCAACTTTTGATACTGCCTTGATGCGGCACAAATTGGCTTCTCGGTAAACTCAGTATTGTAAGTTAAAAAACGTCTAGGACAAGGACTTCCTGGGCGTCCAGCATCAATCAACGCTTGCTTTTCTTCATCCTTGGTATTTCCCCTAAGACTATTAAAAGGAATGCCCAAAGGCGAAATTCCACTTACAAACAAATCTTTTTCTTGTGCTGCGGCCAATCTATCCATGGTCACCTGATCGACTAGTGTCGTTTCAGGTACCAATAAAAATGGGGTGCCCCATCCTACAGAATCTACTTTGTAATGGTCTAATAAGAACTCATGTTCTTCAGCAGTGCCGACACCACCTTGTGCGGTGATTTTCAGGTCAAGTACTTCTGTTGGGATGATTCTTTCTTTTTTTGTTAGCGCTGTTTTTAAGATCTCAAAAACTTCAGTACGCAATTCTTCCTTCCGATTTTTAAATTCTTCTAAGATGGGTCCTAAAAGAAAGCCATCCGTTGCGAAAGCGTGTCCACCACAATTCAATCCAGATTCAATTCTAAATTCAGAGACCCAAAGGCCTTTTTTTGCTAAAAACTTGCCTTGAATGATGGCTGAGCGATAATCACTTACCTTTAAGACAATCTTTTTCTTGATAAAACCGTCAATTGTTGGATAGAAACCATCAAACTCTTCGGCATATCCATACAATCTAGGATTCATTCCTGCAGAAAAGACCAATGAAGAAGCCAAATCACTATTAGCAAATCCACGAATCCCTGCAAAAGCATCATTGTATTCTATAGGCAGTTTCTCTCCGTTTTTATAATTCACTTGATCTACTTTAGTCATGATATTGACATCAATAGAGCCCATAGTGAAATTATCCTTTGCCCAATTCTTTACATCGTCAAAACTAGGGACCTTGTCTATCATATCCGAAAATTCCTTCTTGATGCCCGAAGCATCTGGAAGCATATCCAAATATTTTCTCATCTCACTGCCTGCTTCTAAAGTAGATTCTTTGAGCTCTTCAAACTTCTGAGTCGCCAAATCATTCATTAAATTTAGATAAGCCGTAATTCTCTTAGCCCGATAATCTTCAATTTTGGTATTGATCTCTTCGTATGGAAGTTTTAACTTTTCACAATACACCTTTCTCATCTTCTCTATCAAGATGTCATCACCAATAGAAATCACTGAACTAATCCCGTATTGTGCGACTTTAGCTGGTGTATCCATCGTAAATCCCAGTCCCATAACTGGGATATGAAGCGAATGTGCCTTAACCATAACCATTGTTTTTATTTAAAGATACGCATTTAAAAAGTCAAATGCGTCATTTATTTACATCACTATTTTGGTTAAAATAGCTTTTACCTTCGCAAAGGTAAAATAATGCATCTTAAAAAACCCTATTCTTTGGAATTATTAACACTCAAAGGGTGATTGTTGACAAAAATCATTGATTTTGGGTTTTATTCAATCATGATTTATCCCATTTGATGGCTTGGATATCGCTATGTTTTTGTGGTATTTTTCTTCGCCATCGCCCAAAATGCTTTCAAAAAATCCTTTATTTGCTCTCTGGTTTAAAGAAATAAACCCCGAATATCCGCCCGTAACTTCCCCAAAAGGGCTTGTTGACCCCGCTTTCCTTCCATTATTTCATAGAGCATACCGAACTCCAAAATCAACTCAATTTGCTGGTAAACCAAGTCATGATTTGCTTCTTTTGGCGCAAGCCCCTGCATAAATTCTATAAATCGCTGCTTACGCAAATGCCTAAGGGCTAGATATTGTGCTTTAAAAGTCATACTCTCTCGCATCACTTGCGCAAAATCCAAAAATAAAAATCGGAATGTATAATTTATCTCTAATTGCGCATCTAGCCAAGCCCAAAACTCATATTGACCAGCATTCTCCGTTGGTGTAGCTAATACTACCGTCAATTGATCTTGATAAAGTGCATAAAGTGCATCTAAAATATCAGCCCTTTTGGGAAAATAATACGTCAGATGCCCTTGGCTAATATCCACCTGTTGGGTAATCGTACGGGTGGGCGTTTGGCTCAAGCCTTTCTCGTTGAATAGAGCAAGGGCCGTGGTTAAGATTCGTTCTCGAGTCTTATTTGACATTGATGGAAGATAATGGTTGTGCGGGCATCGTGACTTCTCCGGTGAACTTCCCCAATTGGATGGGTAGGATGTCGTTGACCGTTGCATCGGCTTTTGGTAATTCGACCTTGATATAATTCTTGGTAAATCCCGTTAGCACTCCTTCTTTTCGACTTTGTTCCACCAACACTTCCAGTTGTTGGCTTTCAAAAGATGAATAAAAAGCAGCTCTTTTTTTCTCCGAAAGGATTCTCAACATCTGATTACGTGCCCGACGCTCCTGCATGGGGACTCGCCCTTCCATTTCGACAGCAGGAGTATTGGGTCTTTCTGAATAAGTGAATACATGCAAATAGCTCACATCCAAATCCTGAATAAAACGATAAGTTTCTTTAAAATCAGCTTCTGTCTCCCCTGGAAAACCAACAATCACATCAACGCCGATACAAGCATGTGGCATCACTTTTTTGATGGCTTCAACCCTTTCGGCAAATAATTCTCGTGTATAACGGCGCTTCATGGCCTTTAGAATGCGATTATTACCGGATTGTAGTGGGATATGAAAATGCGGCATAAATCGCATAGACTTTGCTACAAAACCAATAATTTCTTCTGTCAAAAGATTCGGCTCAATCGAAGAGATCCTATACCGTTCAATGCCTTCGACCTGGTCTAGTTCTTTGATCAAATCAATAAATAACGCTTCTTTTTTGGGGCGAACGCCTTCGATTACTTCTGTGCCATTGCCAAAGTCTCCGATATTTACACCGGTCAGGATAATTTCTTTAGCACCTAATGTCGCAATTTCACGTGCATTATTAATGATGCTTTCTACAGTATTGCTTCGACTCGCCCCACGTGCTTGTGGAATGGTGCAAAAGGTACATTTGTAAGAGCAACCATCTTGAACCTTCAAAAAAGATCGAGTTCTATCACCAAAAGAAAAGGCATTTTCGAAAGAATTAACGGTCTTAATTTCACCAGCATGGACAATGCCTTTGCCGGGTAATTTCTTTAAGTCATCGATGTAGTCCAAAATCTTAAATTTCTCTCCAGCGCCCATCACCAAGTCCACACCTGGAATTTCTGCGATTTCATCGGGCTTTAATTGTGCATAACAGCCCGTCACAATGACGAAAGCATCTGGAGCCGTCTTTAGGGCTCTCCGCACAATCTGACGGCATTTCTTATCCGCAAAATCTGTTACCGAGCAAGTGTTTATCACATAAACGTCTGCCGCTTCATCAAAAGGAATTGCCGCATAGCCTGCTTTCGCAAACTGCCGACCAATTGTGGAAGTCTCTGAAAAGTTGAGTTTACAACCTAAAGTATTAAATGCTACTGTCTGTGGTGTCATAAGGTTGGCAAAGATACGGGTATTTTCTTTTTTTTGTGGTGGGATAAAAAGGAGCCTATTTAGGGAGAAGGGCAATCGCATTATAATAGTGTAAAGCATTCAATTACATGAAGGACGTAGACACCCAAATTTACTTTGGCACTTTTGTAATAATGTATGCAACGAATTTGATCCGCTTGCAGCCGGCAGGCGCCGCCGATGGTGCAATCGGAGTTTGTCCCAAGTTTTGTAGGACAGAACACGGATGCTGATAGCTATCGGCATCGTGTTCCCTTAACACAATTTTGGTTTTTTTTGGAAAGAGCAAGGGACAAAAGTGGACAAAGCCAATTGCGTCTGATGTAGAATTAGATTTATTATAATGCGATTGCCCTGCCAGCTAAAGTATTAGAGAAGATGAATTCCAATCAAATCGGTTAACTTTCGTAGGGAGCCTTATTGATAGAATAATTAGGTGGAGATTCCTAGTCTTTTGATTGAGTAGGTTCTTCTTCCCAACCTTTGGCGATGTCTTCGGGCACTTCATCAGGCGCTTCGGGATTTTTTTCAATCCAAAAATTATTTATGCCTTCTCCTTGGATAACGCCGTACTCGAGACGATTGAGCAGCTCAAGTAATGCCATGAAGGTGACAATGGCGTGCATTCTATTTTCTAATTTTCCAAAAATGACTTCGAACTGTACCTTGCCTTCTCCTATTATTTCCCGAATGTGCTTTTGCTGGCCACGAATCGAATGGCTGTAAGTATAGACTTGGTGGATGACTTTTGACTGGCGCCCTTCCATTCGGTCGAGTACTCTCTGAAAAGCTTTCATGAGCTTAAAGAGTGTCAACGATTCTAATTCTACATCAACTAACGCTCTAACCGCAATATCTTTGACTTCTTTATTGGTGTAGCCCCTTTTTTCCATGAGTGCCCTTTCTTCTTCAAAGGAGCGCATTTGAGCTAGGACACTTTTGTAGCGCTTGTATTCAAGAAGCCTTTCGACCAATTCCATTCTTGGGTCGATTTCATTGCCATCTTCATCGATTTCCTTGCGGGGAATAAGAATTTTTGCTTTAATGCGCATCAAAGTAGCAGCGACTAAGATAAATTCGCTGGCGACATCCACATTCATGTCTTGCATTTGGCGGATATAACCCAAGAAGTCTTTGGTGATTTTGGCAATAGGAATGTCATAGATATCCAACTCGTCCCTTTCTATAAAGAACAATAGTAAGTCAAACGGCCCTTCAAATTGGGTCAGTTTGATGGTGTATCTGTCAGTAGTCATCATTTGCGATGGCAAAGATAGGCGTTTTTTTGATATGGGATTACATCTAACAAAGCAAAAAAATAACTAGCTGAAAATGAATCAACTAGTTATTAATAGGCTTTGTGGGAAATGAGGGATTCGAACCCCCGACCCCCTCGGTGTAAACGAGGTGCTCTGAACCAACTGAGCTAATTTCCCTAAAATTGGATTGCAAAGGTAATATTCATTTTGCTGAAAAGCAAACAATGAGCCAAAAAAATTATAAAGACATAATTCCTTCAATCTTTGCAGCTTCTTCGTAGTATTTTAGAACTTCGTCAGGAGATTGGATTAAAGTCCTGATCGTAATACTTGTGTACTTGCCTGTACGTGATTTTTTGTACGACACATCGACTCCTTTCGGAAAAAGTTGAAGGACTTGAGCTTCTTTATCTTGATGGGCAGGTACAATAAATTTGAACATATAGACATGAGGCCATGCAATCTCTTCGGTTAGTAATTTACGAAAGTTACTATCGTCATATTTTTTTTTATCCATTTTAAGCATTTTGTAAGTGTAAATCTGATTACAGAACAAGTCAGTCCCAATGTAAAAAAATTAAGTTTTGGTTGTCAAATTTCAAGGTTTATTAGTGAAAATTTAGTGTTTTCTATAGCGAAATAAATGGCAAGGAGCCTGTAAAGGCTAACCACTAAGCCCACAAAGTTGGCACGAGGCACTCACGAAGAATTATTTGGGTGCCAATAACTTACATTTAAATTACGGACTAATCTTGTTTAGTATTAAGAAATTAAGTACTCAAGTTTCGGCACTCAAGAAGCCCCGTGTTTTCTGGACATTTTCAATACTTGATTAAAAAGCTTATCTATGGACGAATGGTTTTGCTGGTTTGGTATTTTCAATAAAGCCCAAGACTTTATAAAGCGTTGATCCTTAACCATTTCCCTTGAGTCAATCCCAGAAAGCTAGGACATAATCCTACCGTTATACCATTACACCGCTACACCAGACTACCGAAAGTTGAGTTAAGTATAACTGATTGTTATTAGAATTGTTCGCTCTTGCATTGGGAAGGATGTCTTCCTTGGGCGACTTTATTAATAACTTCATCTAAAAAAGTGAACAATACATCAAAAAACATGTATATTTAACAGATTTTCAAATAAATAAAACAAAAATGAAAAATACTACACTCATTATTTTCGTGGTTCTTTTGGCTTTTCTAGGTATGAAAGGTTGTTCATCTTACAATGGCTTAGTGACCAAAGATGAAAATGTTAGCCAATCATGGTCAAATGTACAGAGTGCGTATCAGCGCCGAGCAGACTTGATTCCTAATCTAGTCAGCACGGTTAAGGGTTATGCAGAGCATGAAAAATCAACACTAGAAGCGGTTATTAATGCTAGAGCCAAAGCAACTTCGATTAATGTTGATGCTTCTAATTTGACACCCGAAATGATGCAAAAATTCCAACAAGCACAACAGGGTTTGTCAGGCGCCTTAGGAAAGTTGCTTGTTTCTGTTGAAAGGTATCCAGAGTTGAAGGCAAATCAGAATTTCTTAGAATTGCAATCCCAGCTTGAAGGAACGGAGAATCGTATTAATGTAGAAAGAAATAAGTTTAATGAAACGGTTACGGGCTATAACAAGTCAGTGAGAAAATTTCCGAATAATATCTTTGCAGGAATGTTTGGGTTTGCGCGCAAATCAACTTTTGAAGCACAAGCAGGGACAGAAGAAGCACCAAAAGTAAACTTCTAGTATGTTTGGCAAGAAGCAGCAATTCTTTTCTGATAAGGAAGAGCAGCAAATTATCTTAGCAATAAGGCATGCTGAACGTAAAACTTCAGGTGAAATTCGTGTACATGTACAACACTTTTTAGATAGTGATGACGTGCTAGAAGAAGCGGTGAAAACTTTTTTTCGACTTGACATGGACAAGACAAAAGATCGCAATGGGGTGATCATTTTTTTGGTGCCAGAGAAAAAACAATTTGCGGTCTATGGAGATGAAGGCATCCACCAAAAAGTATCTGATGTTTTTTGGGCAGATGTTAAAGAAGTGTTGTTGAAAGAGTTTAAGCAGAACCATTTTGTAGAAGGCTTGGTGCAAGGCATTGAGTTGGCTGGAAAAAAGTTACAGGCTTATTTTCCATATGAATCAAATGATAAAAATGAATTGCCGGATGAAATTTCCTATGATTAGTGACAGCAAAATGTCCTTTAGGGTGAATTTCACTCTGCTTTTTGCACTATTACTCCTTCCTTTTTTTGCGCAAGCGAAAGAAATTCCAAAGAAGACAAAGCAATTAGTTAATGACTATGTGCATGTGATGTCTGAAGCGCAAAGGCAAGCGCTTGAGCAAAAACTGGTGGCCTATAATGACACAACATCCACACAAATTGCTGTTGTGATTGAGCGGAGTACTGAAGGGGAAGATATTTTTGGTTATGCGATACGCCTTGCGGAAAATTGGGGTATAGGTCAAGACGGAAAGGATAATGGTGTTTTGATTTACATCGCAACGGATGACCGCAAGATGCGAATTTTGACCGGTTATGGTGCAGAGCCAACGGTTACGGATGCTATGGCAAAACGAATTATTGAGCGTATCATTATTCCTGCGATTAAGCAAGGTAATTATTATGAAGGCTTAGATAGAGCGACTACAAAAATAAGTCAATTAGCTGCGGGTGAATTTACAGCCGATGATTCATCATCGGGATCTATTAGTCCTTTGTTGGTTTTTTTATTGATTCTACTTCTGTTTTTTCTATTTGCTTATTTGGCTTCCAAAAGTAATGGCGGTAAAGGTGGTGGCTATTATCGTGGTGGGCATTATAATGATCCATGGCGGGGGTCTGGTGGCGGCTGGATTGGTGGTGGCTCTACTGGTGGTGGTGGCTTCTCTGGTGGTGGTGGATTTGGTGGATTTGGTGGTGGCAGCTTCGGCGGTGGCGGTGCTGGAGGGAGTTGGTAGAAAAAAAATGCCCACACTGTTGTGTGAGCACTCCCATTGTCTTATCTAAAGTTTCACGTTTTTTTCTAATTATAAGTGTTCCTAGATTTAGAAAATCTGGGGGGCAAAGCCTTCAAAGTTGCTAGTTGGCAATATTCGCCCAAATAAATGCCAACTAAAAGCCGTTTGTCAAAAAATGACAGGTAGAATAAAAAAAGAAATGTACCCCACACTTTTGTGGACGCACGTTTCTTTATTTTTCATCAGCTATAATGCAACGTTAGCTTTTGAAGGTGTATCAAATTCATTTTGAGATTTGCTTATTGAATTTGCTACCCATGATTCAAAGATAGGGGGGTGTTGGGCATGAAAAAAGGCGGGTTGGTGATGATTATTACTTGGGTCTTTTTGTGTAAATAATAGGAAAATTATTGTAATTGCTTAATAATCAGTATTTTGTATTTTGTAATTATTACCATTTAAGTTAAAATGTCTCAAAATAAATAAAAAAAAACACCCGAAAAATTTCTTTTTCTGGTGTTTTTGTTGGGAAATACTCTTTTGATTAAAGAGTAAAGCCTTCGACAATGTCTTCTCCGATGATCCAAGCAGCGCCTTCAACAATATCTTCTCCGATAATCCAAGCAGTGCCTTCGACAATGTCTTCTCCGATAATCCAAGCAGCGCCTTCGACAATGTCTTCCCCTATAATCCATTGAGAATTTACAGTTGAAGCGCTAAGGCTAAAAGATCCAAACAGGCAAGTTAAAGCAATGATTAATGTTTTCATGTTTTTCTTTTTTTGTGTGATTAAATAATTGATATTGCAAATATGAATGCAAAAAACAGGAGTGCAAAGGCAGCTTTAGGGTAGTTATTACCATCTGAAATCATGAAAGGTGAGCTGTAAATGTATTGTTTGGAGTGACTATGAATATATTGTAAATAAAAATATATGCAATATTCGAGTGAAAGCCTCCTGAAAAAAAAACAAAAAACATGAAAACTTTCAAAAATACGGTATTTGTGTTTTTTATAAAAGGCAATTTTTTTAACCTTATTACCAATGTTTTATTTACTTTTACATGAAATTTTTATAGTTAACCATTGATTTTCAATGAGATAGATGTTTGAAACTGCACCTTAATACAGCAAAAATGGAAGAAATAAAGGAGATAATTCAGATAATATCTAAAAACAAAACAAATAAAGTTGAAATAATTGGTCAGAGTGTCTCTGAAACCAAGCTTTTTAAGCTTTATGACTTAATAACAAAAGGAGAAGTTGCGACTGATCAGGAAGCAATAGATATTTTATATCCAGATGCAAAGAATGCCCGTAGTTCTTATTTTAAGCTGAAGTATTTTTTGAGACGACGATTACTGAATACTATTTTTTTTATCAACACAGGTGATGGGGAAGAAACGGCAGCATATGTCAAGCTTCTAAGAAAGTTAGTGGAAGTTAGGATTCTAATTGTAAAAGGCGGAAAAAATACGGGTTTGAAGGTGGCCAAAAAGCTACTATTAAAAGCAGAGCACCAAGAGTTTTGGGATGTTGCAGTATTTGCGGCACGATTTATTCGACGATATTATGTTGTTTCGTCTCCTGATTTTAAGCAATTTCAAGATTATAATAAAAAACTAGAGTATTGTCTTCAAGTGAATGCCTTTTTAATGGAAGTTGAAGGGATGTATTACCAATTGGTTACACACATGATTAGTAATAAAAGTACTAACAAAGAATTGTTTGACTTGGCAAAAAAATATGAAACCCAACTGGAGAATAGAAAGAATGTGTTACCCAGTACTGGTATAACCTTTTATGCAAGTGCTATAACCGCAATTAAACACATGAATGCATATAATTATGTAGAAGCGATTGGGGTGTTAGAATCAGCAATGTTAGAATTTAAGAATATGAAGCATTTTAATGGCTATCATACTGTTTGTCTAATAAATTTAGTTGCCTGCAATACCTACCTGAAGCAATATGAAGCAGGACGACTAAATCTTGCAAAGGCACTATCATACACATCCGATGGAAGCTTTAATTGGACGCAGGCCAAATCAACACATGTAACTTTGGCTTTTCATTCAAAAAAATATACTGAGATTCCAGCGATTTACCTGGAAGTGACCAAGCATCTCAAGTTTAAAAAGATACCATCAATTTTTAGAGAAATCTGGACATTGTACTACGCATGGTTGTATTTATTGTCAAAGATGGAGTTGGTTGAGTTGCCACCTAGGTTTATTCCAAAGAAATTTAAGCTAGAAGATTGGTTGGGTGAAATAAAAGAGACAGCAAAAGATAAAAATGGATTAAGTATTAATATCCGCATTATTCGGACAGTGGCTTGGTTGTTAGATGAAGATTATGATGCGTTAATTGATCATGACGATAGCTTGAAAAGATTTCGCTACCGATATGTAAAGAATAGTGCCCAACGAAGAGCTAATTTAATCTTGCGTTACTTAATCAATATTCAAAAAAGAGAATTTGTTGATTATAAATGTGAGTACATTACGGAAAGTGCAAAAGAGGCGTTTGCCAAAATGCCCGTAGAGCTAAAATGGGAGAATTTTGAAATTGAAGTGATACCCTTTGATGATGTGGTCGATTTGTTGTCAGGTATTATGAAGTCAAATGCTAGGCGCATTCGTGAGTAAAGCTACCAAAATAACCAATGCATTTTTAATTGACCTAAACTATTATACTCTAAAGCCGGGCCAGGAAACTTGATGTGGTGAATACCATATATAAGTGTTCGCCAAAGCCGCCCTTTTATCGGTAAACGACTGAGTTCAATATCTGTCGATAGGAAATATTGACGATACCTAGGCAATACATTGGGGTCGACAGCGTACAGTAGCCCGTTTTTATCCGTCCAATTATAACCATGACCTGCAACCATATTACCAGCACCGTAACCCACAGCGACATTTAGCCAACTAGGTGCCTTAGACGCTGGCGCAAAAGACTTTATGTTGAAGGAAAGCCAGTTGACTTGTGCATTGTAATCCTTGATAAACCTTTCTGCAAAGCTCGTCCCAAAAAGAGACTGCGTACGATCTTGAATGCTTACTGTGCCGTTATGACCAACCCCTAAAAAGGTTAAGTCAGGATATTTTTGTGGGTTAGAAGATACTTTCATCGTGATTCGTTGCTCCTGCCAAGCGAGCTCTTGACTAACAAACATCGCACTACCCAATACATTAAAAGTCATGTCTCCCCATGAAAACCCCCACTTCTCCGCATAACCATCCATGACTTCCGTAGTGGTTTGGAGCAACATCCCTACTCCAGCACTCGTCCAAGCTGCAGGTTGTCTACGCATCCCAGTCCACCTAGCTCCTTGATAAGCCCATCTCGAATAATTGTAGGCCGTATAAAGATGACCCATCTTGTCTACCTGTTGCCATTCGGCCCAATCATTGAAAGTATGAAATTTCGTTAACTCGCTGTCCTTGTACCAAGCTTGCCATAATCCTACTGAAAAAGCACCATATAGCCCTGCCCCTGCTCCAACACTTACGTAAAAACGTTTTTGATTGAAAGTATCTGAAGGTGCCAAGAAAAAACTTGGGCGGACATTTTTCGAAGCGGTAAAGTCTAGCACACCCTGTTTTTGCGCAAGCAAACCTAAAGGCAGCAAAATAAATAATAGGGCGATAAACTTTTGCAATGATTATTTTTTTAGGGTCAGGTGATCAAAAGATGCCTGCTCCTTGAAACGGTCGATATCTCTAGGTTGTTCATCAGTCTTACATAATATTTTTAGTTGCTTCATGTCGGGATTCCATCGACTTCCGTCAAAAAATTCTGAACCCTTGAAGTCTCGAATCTTGTAGAGCGACTTTTTATTATAAGCAGTACCTAGATAAACGTACTTTAAGTTTTGTTGCTTGGCCCAGTCAATAGCAGCCCACATCATCCATTTTCCAATTGAATGCGATGCCATTAATTCTGTATCAAAAAAAGCAAACCAGTAATGAAGCATCTCGTCATCAATGCAGGCGAAAATGTATCCAAAAGCCTTTCCGTCTAGCGCAAATTCAAAAATATGAGTCGTTGTTTCTCGGCCAAGGACATAATCAAAACGACTTTCTGTCATCTCGTTGCCTACAAATCTAGCTGCGGCATAGTCAAGGCATATTTTCCGAAAGGAAGCACGATTAATATCAAAATCTTCCTTGCGGAAAATGCGAAAGGATAAATCCAGGTCTGCTACCTTGCGGCTGATTCGGCGATTTTCAGAAGAATTTTCAAAATGAGATAAATCAACTCTTAAACTTCGAGCCATGTAAAAAATAGTCGATTCAATTTGCTGCTCTCCTGTAAATGGCAAGAATCCTTTTTCATAAATAGCCGAAAAAGAATCATTGGCCTCCTTGACACAGTAAGCTGTGTAGCCAAAAGTATAGGTCGTATAGTCACTCTGATATTCAGAGAAAAAAATTTTCATCACAAAGAGTTATGGAACAAAGGTATTAAAACTTGTACTTTGTTGTGGCCAAAATTGATGAATTTCTAATTTCTAGGCAAAAAACATTAAAACTATTTCCAATAAAACCGTACTTTTGCAGTAAATCTAAGCAGATATGATAAACAAAGTAATTCTTGTCGGAAATTTGGGCAAAGATCCCGAAGTGAGACACCTTGAAAATGGAACAGCTGTAGCAAAGTTTCCTGTAGCAACCAATGAAAGCTACAAGGACAAAAATGGCGAATGGCAAAATATGACCGAATGGCACAATGTCGTTGTTTGGAGATACCTTGCAGAAAAAGCAGAACGCTCTTTAAAAAAAGGTGGCTTGGTTTACATCGAAGGTAAGCTAACAACAAGAAAATGGCAAGATGCAGATGGTAAAGATCATTATACGACCGAAGTCGTAGGCCGAGTTTTACAATCATTAGAACGTAAAGAAGGTGGTGGATCATCTACACCGTTTCCTACAGAAGCGCCTGCAGACATAAATACATCAGAAAAAGCAACATCTGATAAGGTTTCTTCGTCAAATGATGCACCCGCTGGTGATGATGATTTACCTTTTTAGGTGAATCAGTGATTTTTTAACAAATCTTATTTATTCTTGGACCCTGAACCCTTTCTGAGTATTTCGCAACCATGGATGTTTGCGCTCATGCAACCCAATTGGTTTGTAATAGGCGGTAGTCTGTTTTTATTACTGTTAATTTCTTTGTCCGCAATGATTTCGGGCTCTGAAATTGCCTTCTTTTCCTATGATCCAACCGATATAAGAGAGTTAGAGCTGGCGGAAGATAAGAGAAGTAAAAAACTTTATGGATTAATCAAAGCGCCAAGAACTTTATTGGCGACCATCCTAATCACCAATAACCTTGTAAATATCACCATCGTCGTCTTCTCAGAGATATTCTTGAGAGAAGTTTTGTCTCAGGATATGATTGGGAGTTGGGCCGCTGGATTGATTGAAACTTTGGGTCTTGGCTTTCAGGTGGGGACAGTGGCCGCAGGAATCAATTTTGCCATTACAGTCGTAGGCGTCACCTTTTTACTGGTTTTGATGGGAGAAGTGATGCCAAAGGTATTGGCTTATGCAGATTATAAGCTGTTTGCACGAAAAATGACACCTTTGTTGGTCTTTTTGGATCGATTGCTCCATCCACTTTCTAATGGGCTAGTCGGTTTTGGACATTATATTGAGAAGAAGCTGGAAGACAAGTCTTCCCACGAAAATATGACCAAAGAAGAAATCGACAAAGCCATTGATTTAACAACAAATGCTTCTAACTCTTCGAAGGATGAAATTGGTATTCTGAAAAGTATCGTGAAGTTTGGTGATGTGACTGTCAATGAGATTATGCAACCACGTATAGAAATCGTCGCCATAGAAATTGAAGCTAGTTTTACTGAGTTGCTAGACCTAATCAAAGAAACTGGATTTTCTAGATTCCCTGTTTTTGATGGAGATGTGGATACGATTAAGGGCCTTTTTTATGTTAAAGACTTAATCGGTTACTTTCATGAAGGCAAAGACTTTAAGTGGACAAAGCTCATCCGAAAGGAAGTAAAATATGTGCCAGATAGCAAGCTGATTAGTGATTTACTCAAAGAATTCAAGGAAGAGCACGTTCACATGGCCGTTGTTATTGATGAATATGGCGCCACAGATGGGTTGATTACTTTAGAAGATATCATGGAAGAAGTCGTCGGGGAGATAAAAGATGAGTTTGATGATGATGACGAGATCGACTTTAAGAAAATAAATGACCATACCTATTTGTTTGATGGCAAAACACTGATTAGTGATTTTTGTAAAATTATTCATATCGATGGTGATTTCTTTGATGATGTCCGCGATGAAGCGGATTCTTTGGCCGGAATGCTGCTAGAAGACTTGAGAGATTTTCCTAAAAAAGGAGCCGAAGTTGAGTTAAAAGGATTTAAATTCAAAGTTATGACCATGGGCAAGCGAAGAATTGGTGAAATCCGAATCATATTACCAAATGGCGAAGAAAATATCCCTTCTGCCCGATAATCCCCTAAAGAAAAATGCAATGTTAAGAGTTATCATTCTAATGCTAGTCGTTTTAGGTTTTACTAGTTGTCAAGATGATGTGGTGTCTATCCCGAAACCACATGCTTTCCCTAAGGTTACTTTTCCTACAAAAAATTACACCACTTACAAAGAAGTGGGCAGCCCCTATTCGTTTGAGTATCCAGCTTACGCCAAAATGGAAAGAAACACCGAGTTTATGGGTAAAGAAGTGCCAAATAACTATTGGTACGATCTGTTTTTTCCAGATTTCGATGCGAAGATTCATCTGACTTACTACAATGTAAAGGATAGAAAACATTATGACAAACTAATCAGCGATGTCTATCGTATGGCCAACGAGCATACCCAAAAAGCCAATTATATCAATGAAGTAAGCATCAAAAAAGAAGGGGTTTTTAAAGGGAAATTATTTGATATTACAGGACCTGCAGCGACGCCGTTTGAGTTTTATTTGACGGATGAAGCCAAGCATTTTATTCGGGGATCTTTGTATTTGAATACAAGGGTGCGCCCAGATTCGCTAGCTCCGATATATGATTTTTTGAAAAAAGATGCCATTCATATCATTAATTCATTGGAGTGGCAAAAGTAATTTTGCGAAAGCAATGGACAAAAACATAATGAACACAGGAATTTATCGTTTGAATTGCCTGTAAAGAATAATCAGCAATACAATGAACTCAATTAAAAAATACTTACTCGCCTTTTTGGTCATCGGACTAGGTTTAATATCAGCCTGTAAAACAGATCCCAAGCCAAATCCTACTCCACCAGCTCCTATCAAAAAAACGATAAAGCCTATTAAAGTCCCGGCTTTTAGTGCAGACCTAGCCTATGAAAAGGTAAAAGCTCAGCTGGCTTTTGGCCCAAGAGTACCAGGGACATCTAGTCATGATAAGCAACGGCAATGGATGGTGGACTACTTTAATGGATTGGGATTAGAAGTTACAGAACAGCCTTTTGATGGTTCATCTCCTGACGGGAAAAAATATACAGGCACCAATGTAATAGCCGCTTACAAGCCTGAACACCCGCACAGAATCGTCCTTGCAGCACATTGGGATACACGCTACATCTCGGATAATGATGATAAAATTAAAGACAAACCAGTAATGGGTGCGGATGATGGAGCAAGTGGTGTCGGCATTTTGATGGCCATTGCTCAAACCTTAAAAGACAACCCCGTAGATATCGGGATTGATTTTTTGATGTTAGATGTCGAAGATCAAGGTGGACACAATCAAAAAGAAGACGGATTAACAAGTACTTGGTGTCAAGGAGCGCAGTATTGGGCAGCTAATTTGCACAAACCTAATTATAAGCCAGAATTTGGAATTTTATTAGATATGGTCGGTGCCAAAGATGCTTATTTTGCCAAAGACGAAGTGTCCATGACCTACGCAGGAAAGTACATGAATAAAGTCTGGAATCTAGCCATCAATATGGGCTACAGCAATTATTTCCAAAATGTACAATCTCCAACGATTATTGACGACCATTTATTTATCAACCGAATCGCCAAAATCCCAATGCTAGACATTATCAATAAAAAAGATAGTGGTTTTGGCGAGCATTGGCACACACAGCACGATGATATTTCTGTTATTGACAAGTCCACATTGCGTGCTGTTGGACAAACGTTGACCGCTGTTATTTATCAATCTTCTGTTGGTAATTTCTAGGTATCTTTTTTTATAATTTCACGGAATCTTCTGCGTGTTTTGCAGGAGTCACCTGTAGTTCTTTTCGGCTTGCGCCAAATGGAGAACTAACAAAAAACAGGAAAACTCCGTATCTTTAGACTAAAAATACGAAAATGTCTGATTTTACGATTGTTCCTAAAGTTGATTTGCAACAATATATTCAAGGAAATGAAGCCGAGAAAAAGGCTTTCGTTAAAGCGCTTGGCAACGCTTTTCGGGATATAGGGTTTGTAATTGTCCAAAACCATGGTATTCCAAAGGACTTGGTTGATTCTTTTTACAAAGCTTCCTTAGCATTTTTCTATCTACCCAAGGATACAAAACTTAAATATGAAATCCCCAATCTCGCTGGACAACGTGGTTACACGTCTTTTGGCAAAGAGCACGCCAAGCAAAGTGATGTCGGAGATTTGAAAGAATTCTTTCAATTTGGGCAAATAATCGAAGACAACGATCCCATTAAATCAGAATATCCTGACAATGTCTATGTGGATGACGTCCCTAATTTGTCGCAAGACGGAGCGAAATTATATCGATCCTTCGAAGGGTCAGGAGCCTATCTTCTAGAAGCTATTGCTATTTACCTAGGTTTAGATAAGAATTTCTTTGCAGAAAAAATCTACAATGGAAATAGCATTCTTCGAACCATCTATTACCCACCAATTACCAATGAACCCAATTCCGCTTTACGCGCAGAGCAGCATGAAGACATTAATCTAATTACACTGTTGGTTGGTGCGTCTTCGGGGGGCTTGCAAGTACAAAATTTAGCCGGAGACTGGATTGCGGTGGTTCCTGAACAGCATGAAATAGCCATTAATGTAGGCGATATGCTCCAAAGGTTAACAAATAATTATCTGAAATCAACCACCCATCGTGTCGTGAATCCGCCTAAGGAAAAATGGCACGAAGAAAGATTATCCATCCCCTTCTTCTTGCATCCACGCAGCGAAATGAGCTTGAATTGCTTACCAGATTGTGTGACAGACGATCGCCCATTGGCCTACGAGCCAATCACAGCAGGAGCGTACTTGGATGAAAGATTACGCGAAATTGGATTAAAAAAATAGGAGTCTAATATCCCAATACCCTAAAAGCGAAGCGCCCGAATACCCTACTTATTACAAATCCCCCAATTGCGGGCGAATCACCAAATCTTCCACGACAGAAGAAGGCCCTAGCTGCCAACAAGCAACAATCATGGCGGCAATGTCTTCGGCTGGCATCAACCTTTCATAAGGCGGCAGGTTGTCTCCTTGCCACGAGTTGGACCAAGTAGCTCCAGGCATAATCGAAGTGACTTTAATGTATTGACCTTTGAGTTCTTCTCGTAGGACTTTGGAAAAACCAAGCATTGCAAATTTGGAAATAGTATAGCTTCCCCCACCTGGATAGGCCATAAAACTAGCAATGGATGCCATGTTAAAAATGTGCCCATGTTTAGGCACCATCCCAACTAACTCCCGAGTCAGATAATAGGCACTATATAAATTAGTCTCAATTTGTGACTCTAAGGTGCCTTCTGGCTCCGAAAGAATGTCTCCTATGATAAAAACACCCGCATTATTGACTAGGACATCTACTTTCGTAAAAGATTTTTTAACGAAGTGCGCAAAAGCTTTGACTTGGTCGACTTTGCTTAAATCAGCAGAATAAACAACTACTTTGGAATTGGGGTAGTCTTTTGCGAAAGCAACCATCAAGTGGTCCAAGTCATCTTGATTTCGTGCACAAATAGCTAAGTCAAACCCAAGTTTTGCGAAAGCATGTGCAATGGCCAATCCAATTCCTTTGGTGGCTCCAGAAATAACGGCTGTTTTGTTCATAATTCCTTTATTTTCAACATCTAACATGAAGACCAATTAAAAAGTTGCCCTAAAAAAATGGTATTCTTGTCGTTTTTGAACCACAAAGCTAATAAATGCGTTTGAAAACCTTATAGTTTAGTAAAAATAGTAATACTTTTGACATTCTAAAAATTAAGAACCTATGCTCTGGAGATTTCCATATCACTTCGGACGTTATTTAATGATGTTGTGGCAGGCTTTTTCAGTACCCGAAAACTATCGGATGTACTGGAAAGAAACTGTGCGCCAAATGTACGATATTGGTATCGGTTCCTTGATTATTGTCGCCTTGATTTCTGTCTTTATTGGTGCGGTATCAGGGTTGCAATTCGTCTATCAGCTTGATGGGCAGTTGATTCCAATGTATTATATCGGTTATATAGTGCGAGATTTAGCAATTATTGAATTGTCTCCGACCTTTACAAATTTAGTCCTTTCGGGAAAAGTAGGATCAAATATGACATCCGAAATCGGCGGAATGCGTCAAAAAGAGCACATTGATGCCATGGAAATCATGGGCTTGAATACGGCTGCTTATTTGGTGTTACCTAGGACTATTGCAGCTTTAGCGGTCATCCCATTATTAGTAGCAGTTTCGGCTATCTTAGCCATTGCAGGTGGATATGCTGCAACAGTGTTGCCTGGGGAACTAAGCCATACAGATTATGTTCGGGGACTACGGACTTTCTATAATCCATATAACATACAGATGATGTTTGTTAAATCCTATGTATTTGCATTTATCTTATCGACTGTAAGTTGTTATCAAGGGTATTTTGTAAAGAGTGGTAGCGTCAACCTTGGAAAGGCAAGTACTCAAGCAGTAGTATATAGTAATATTTTAATTCTTTTAGCGGATTATCTGCTGGTTGTACTCTTAACAAGCGACTAATGGTCAGAATAGAAAATATACATAAAAGCTTTGGAGATACTGATGTGCTAAAGGGAATCTCTTTGACCTTCGAAAAAGGTAAAACCAACCTAATTATTGGTCGAAGTGGAGCGGGTAAGACGGTTTTATTAAAAACATTGGTGGGTTTGATTCTGCCAACGGAAGGTACCGTATGGTATAATGATATTAATTTTACCAAGTTGGACAAAAAATCACTTCGTGAAGTGAGAATGAATATTGGCATGTTGTTTCAAGGTTCCGCTCTGTTTGATTCTATGAATGTAGAAGAAAATATCCGCTTCCCAATGGATATGTTTAAGAAAATGACTCTAGGCGAAAAGCAAAAACGGGTGGACTACTGCCTAGAAGTGGTCGGGCTACAAGGTATTAATAATAAATATCCTTCTGAAATTAGTGGCGGAATGCAAAAACGGGTAGGTATCGCAAGGGCAATTGTCCTAGACCCAGATTATTTGTTTTGTGATGAACCCAATTCTGGTCTTGACCCGAAGACAGCGTTGGTGGTTGATGAGTTAATTCTCGAGATTACAAGAGCGAATAATACCACTACAATCATCAATACACACGATATGAACTCCGTGATGGGTATCGGAGAGAACATTGCCCTATTGCACCAAGGGAAGGTCGCTTGGCAAGGCAATAAAGATCAAATCATTAAATCAGAGAATGAGCTCCTTCAATCCTTTATTTTTGCATCTCCTTTCTTGAGAGACCTGAAGGAGAAGGCCTATGGGCATTAGATGTTCGGCAGATTGCTCGATCTATGTGTTTCCTTTATTTGTAGCTTACAAGGCATGTTTCGTTAGCTGTTTCTCTTGTTTTTCAACAGGGTTGAAGTGTAAGCAATTGATAGACAATATGTTACGTGATTGTTGAAAGGGGGCAATAGTTGAACGAATATACAACGTTTTCTTGCTATTTTAGCCCGTGTGAGCTTTATTTACATAGAATTAACATTAGGCATATTGTATCCATGAGTGAATTACCTTATCTTTGGGTAAACATACTACTACAAATATGCTACTGCCAAAACCCCAAAGCTTGGCGCTGATGATTGGAATGTCCTTGTTTAGCTACAATAGTGCTGGACAAAGCTATTTTCCGGACTCATCACGTATAAAAGCATCTGCTACATCACTTCAGGCGGATTATCTAGAGTTTTCTCCAATTTTTTATGACAACGGTCTCCTTTTTGTTACATCACAAAAAAGGAACAAGAAAAATAGACGATATTTTGATATAGCTTACGCACCTTTTTTAGAAGAAGGTCAGCTAGGGGCACCAATTCTATATAAAAAGCTAAATACTAAATACCACGAAGGGCCTTTAACCATCAAAAAGGACCATAAAAGTGCATTAATTACACGAAGTAGTCTTGAAAAAGGAAAGCCAATTGTAGATTCTTTAGGATTCAATCGCTTAGGTATTTATGAAGTAGGCCTTTCGGCAGAAAATCCATTTGAAAGGAAACTGACTATTAACGGACATGACTTTTCCTGTGTACATCCTACTTTATCGGAAGATGAAACTAGGCTTTATTTTTCGTCAGACCGTCCTGGTGGATTTGGTGGATTTGATATTTGGTATAGTGATAAAAATGGAGAAAAATGGAGTAATCCTATTAATTTAGGAGAAAAAATAAACACTGAATCTAACGAGTTATTCCCTGTGTTCTTTCAAGATAGTCTGCTCTTTTTTGCTTCCAATCGTTCCTTTCTGGGCGTGATGATGGGGCTTGATATTTATGAATATCCGCTACACTCCGGTGAAGTGAGAAGGCTGCCATCACCGATTAACTCTACTGAAGATGACTTTGGATTAATTTTATCAGCAGCAGGAAGAATGGGATACTTCTCTTCCAACCGTGCAGGAAGCGATGATATTTATAAGTATGAGATCGCAACACCATTACCGCCCCAGAAGATTCATTTTTCTTTAACGATAGCTGAAAACAATTCTATTCGTTCTGGATGCTCTCAACAGATTCCAGTTGGGAATGCTAGCGTGGTATTACAATCTGCAACCGAGCAGTTGATTGGGCAATCAAATACAGAAGGTTTAGTTTCCTTTGAAATGGTGCCTAAGATGAAATATAAAGTCCTTTTTTCGAAAGAAGAATATGTATCGGACTCGATAGTCGTGTGGGATAGTATAGATTTTGTAAAAACGATTTTTGTGAAAACAAAAGAAAAACCTTGTCAGTCATATCAAGGACAGGTCACTTCGGCGGATGGACATAGTTTGAAAAATGTATCAGTATTAATTATTGATAAAGCACATAATATGGAAATGACCACCATTTCTGGTGAGCAAGGAAATTTTAATTTTTGCCTTCGAGCAGCATGTAAAAAATATATAATTCAAGCAACAAAACAAGGGTTTATACCTTATCAAGTTCAAGTGAACACCAATCAATCTCCTTCTTTTTCGTTGATTCCGATAGTAAGTAATGTCTCCAATCCATCCTTCGTTTTGGAAAATATCTACTATGACTTTAATGATTCAAAGATTCGAGAGAATTCGACAGACGAGCTGATTCGGCTTGCGCAAATATTAAAAGAACATCCCACTATTGATGTTTTATTAGTAGCTTATACGGATAGTCGGGGAACTAAAAAATACAATGCAAGATTGGCTCGACATCGCGCTCGAGCAGCAAAAGCTTTTTTGGTCAAACAAGGCGTTGATGCCAGCCGGATAAAACCAGTCGGCCGCGGAGAAGTAAATATCAGGAATAAATGCAAAAATGGAATCAAATGCTCCGAAGAAGAACATCGTTACAACCGACGTACAGAAGTTGTCTTTAGAAACCAACCTGATAATCTACAGGTGGGGCGAAGGAATGTAACGACAAATTAACTCAACTTTCGGTAGTATGGTGTAGCGGTGTAATGGTATAACGGTAGGATTATGACCTAGCTTTGTGGGATTGATTAAAGGTAAATAACTAAGGACCAACGCTTTATAAAGTCTTGGGCTTTGTTGATAATATCAAACATTCGCAAAATTGACACTAAGTACTCACTAAGGCTTTGATTGCCAATCAGTTAATAATTAGTTTTGATTATTGAAATACGGCCTTAGTTCTTAACCGTTTGCATTACCACAAAAATCAAGAAATGTAACGCCGTTATGTCGGAATATGTGAAACCGATGTGCCGAAACTGAGCATTAACGAATCAAAGTAATATCTCCAGTAAAAAGCCATTTCTCCCCATTCAGAAATAAAACATCCGCAACATAGACAAATACGGCAGGGTTCATTGCTTTGCCTTTGAATCGACCATCCCATCCTGCCGCAGGATCGTTCGGTTGGATGTTTTTACCAATGTATAGTAAGTTACCCCAACGATCATAAATTTTTAACTCTGGAATAGACTCAACACCCTTGTCGGTATAGATTTGAAACAAATCATTAACCCCATCTCCATTTGGTGAAAAAGCATTTGGAATATATACATTCTTCGTGGCATCAACATAAACCGTTATAGAATCAATATAGGGACAGCTATATTGGTCAATGGAAAATACAAAATATTCCGTTGTGTGATAGGGCGTCGTGGTGACCACCGTGCAATCATCACAATCGAGATAAATGGCAGGAGTCCAATGTAATGAATCTACTAAATTCGTAGCCACATGGATGTGTTCTGAATAACCCAATTGAACAGTGATGCTATCTTCGATGATTTTTAAGTAGCTGGTCGCAGGATAAAAAGATAAGACGGTTGTTTCGGTAGAGTCACACCCATAGACGGTTGTAAAGTAGCTGTCATAAATCCCAGGCTCTTCTGTTGTCGCACCATCAGGTAGAATAAAAGGAGTATTGGGGCACGCAGTAATCGTTGTGGTGTTGGCATATATATTATGAATAGCAAGATTTAAATTAATAATACTATCACAGCCACGAAAAGACGATAGCGTTTCTGTGACCAATGTGTCAGTATAATAATAATTACCAATCCAAAGTAAGGAGTCTCCTTCACAGATGTAATTGGATTCGGTCGTGTTGTAACTTAGATAAGCTTCTATGTCAAAACTATCCGTATGTGTACAAGTATTTAAAAAGGACTGTACCCAATAGGTTCCTGGTGTGCTAGCAATAATATTTGCTGTGCTATTGCCAATGTTCCAAACATAATTATTATCAGAAGCTACAGTGGCTGCAAGAGATACGCTATCACCATCGCAAAGCCCCAATGTTTCAAAGGTGCTTCCGCCAAAAGGGTTAAGCGTGATGTTAAAGGAATCAATATAGTTGCAATTGGATAAGGAAGTTTGCACCCAATAGGTTCCAGGTGTATTTACATTGATAGAAAATTGACCAGAGCCATTGTACCATTCATAAGTTGCACCGACCACACCAAAGGATGGCAATAGGTTGATAAACTCATTGTCACAGATTTCATAATTAGTGATATTAACGGCATTGTTTCCAAGAACCGCGACATTCATAAAAGCAGTATCTACCGTATTGCATGCACCAGAGCCAGTGGCAATAAGCATAACGGTGTAATTTCCAGGAATGTCAAATGTATGATTAGGATTTTTTAAAATACTAGTAGTGTTATCTCCAAAATCCCAAAAATAATCGGTGGCTCCTACGCTTAAATTTTGAAAGTTGACATCAAATGGAACGCAGCCCGAAAAGGATGGGGATGGCAGTCCATTCGCCACAATTAGCGGTTGTTCAAAATTAAATTTAATGACCCCTAAGTTGCAATTGAATGCTTTGTTCGTTTGAGAATAGGCTCCAGTATTAGTGGGAAAGTCGCTATTACCGCCACAACCCGCACAGACGGCTTGATATATCGTTCCCGTTTTGTCAAAGCGACTAGTTCCACCATCAACATGTTCCCTTGAAATAGCGCCACCGAAATAGGTGGCATATTCTAAGGCAACTGCATCCTTTTGGAAGACGATGAAGTAAAAGTCACTCCCGTCCGTTGTAGGCTGAATGGCATTACCCGTAGTGGGCATTCCATTGATTTTTGTTTGCCCATGATTGGTGCCGCCGCCCCAGCCAGAAAAATAAATACGGTCACAAATATCCACCATAAAAGCAGAAGGGGATAATTCTCTGTTGCCATTTCCGTTTCCGAAAATAGTAGAAAATCCCGTTTGACTTAAGTCATTGCTTAATTTATGAATAAATTGACTGCTGCCCGCATTCGAATAGACACCAGTTGTTACAGGATAGGCGCCATTGGGAGATTGTCCGGTAACATAGACATTGTTTTCACTGTCAAAATCTAGAAAATACGCTCGATCTTCTTGCGAAGTACCTAAATAAGATGAAGCAAGAATTTGGGTCGCATCAGGATTTATTTTTGTGATAAAACCATCAGAAATCCCCCCTTGGTATGTGGTGTTGACAGCATTGTTAGTTGTTGGAAAATTAGTGCTCTTCGTAAATCCACAGGCAAAAATAGCTCCATTGTCATCGAGCTTTAAAGAGAAAAGCCCATCATCTTTACTCCCCCCTAGATAAGTTCCCCAAATCATTGAGCTTAAGTCAAAAGACATTTTTATTAGACAACCATCTTTTTGGCCAGAATTAAAGGTGGGGCCAAATACACCAGGCGTGGTCGGAAAGTCGGAAGAGTAAGTGGTTGTCCCGACATAAATGTTATTTTCTGCATCAACAAAGACTTCTCCCCTAGCATCATCTCCATAGTTCATTTCTACATTGTTAATGAAATTCAACCCATCATTTTTAGATCCACCGACATAGGTAGAACCAACTATTCCAGTGCCATCTTTATTAAAAACGGTTATGACAATGTCTGAGCCATTTACAAAAGAAATACCACTAGAAGTGCCCTTACTAGTTCCACCATTAAAAGTAGGATCGTAGGCACCAGTTGTTACAGGGTAGTTGTTAGAACTAGTCGTTCCAAATACAACAAGTTGGCCTAATGAATTAACTATTAAGCTATGTGGAATATCTGTTCTGCCGCCACCAAGATAAGTGGCATAAATTAATTGATCCCCGCCAGGCGAAAATTTAGAAATAGCAATATCCGTCGCAGTACCACCAAACGTTGTTTGAAAAGCTCCTGTTGTAACAGGATAGCCAGTATTGAAAGAAGAACCAGCCCCATATAAGTGCCCATAGATGTCATACGTTGCCGAAAATCCCCAGTTATCACTCGTAGAACCAGAATAAGATGCAAAAACTAAAGTTGGATCAATGACTAATTCATAATTGCGGTCATACCCTTGCGGAAAATCAAAGCCAACGACTTGCCCGCTGAGTGTATAATTACATGGAACAGTGACTTTCTTGCCATTGATGAGTTGATATACATAGGGTTCTTGCTCTATAATCTCATTCACAGAAGTCAGTACGTGAAGCTTGTTTTTACGCAAGTAAATTCGATCAACCCCTTTATATTCCAATTGAATAGCAGTGACATCTGCACCAGGTTGGACAATAAAATCATATTTTAGATTTTGTCCTGAGCCATAGGTTTGAAAATCAATACCATCGTAAATATTTTCATAAATGACTTGCTTGAACTCCCCTACGTTTGAAGCCCATCTCGATGGATCGCTGCCAATGAAGTAATTGCGAAAGCTTTGTTTACGTATGTGGCTTGCATACTTCCTTTTTGCGGAAGCACCGAGAAAATTAATGTTATAAGCATGGCAATTAACAGACTGCATTGGATCCCAATCACCATGTTGGTGACCACGAGTAGAAAGATATTCTGCATCAATCAAGAAAAAAGTCAATCGCGCATCTTCCAAAAATAAACTACCTATTCCTAAGTCTGCCTTATATTGAATAAATTCATCCCATTGCCCCTTGTTTTCAATGAATTGCAGGTTGCTATCCATCCCTTTTTCTGGGGGAGATGCATGAGCAGGTGAAAACGAGCACATACTCATTAGAACTAAGATGCAATATTGGTAAATGTTATTCATTTGTTTTCTATTAGTAGCTATTAAGAGAATATACGAGTCCCATAAAGTTAAGGGAGAATGATTAAAGAAACCAAAATATTAACTTTATTTAACAACCCTGCCACGTGTTTCGACCGTTTTTTACCTTGAATGGCCTTTTAGAGAAGATACGTTTAGACCCTAAAGTGCTTCCTAGAAATAAAAAAACCTTCTCTTTGGTGATTAAACCAAAGAGAAGGCTGAATGGGAGACTATTCGTTACCTAGACACTAAGTACTGGACAAAAGTTTACAACTATGCGAAAACCAAGTGTTTTTTGTCATCCCCGATAGATGGGGATTTAGACAAGAAAGTTAAAATACTTGGTTTTCTTCGAAGGACTTAAGTTTTGTCCTGTAGTCAACTTAGGACAACTACCTATCCTGCCTAGAAAACACTTTTTTCAACAAATCAGAACTACGGCTAGAAGAATTCTTACGGATATCTAATTCTTTCTTAGCCACTAGCTTAAACATTCCTTCTAGCGCTGTTTCTGTAACATATTTGTCCAAATCTGGATTTGCTTTTGAAGTGAAAGGAATCTTATTGTAAGCAGTAACCGCAGAATGCCAGTATTTAGTCGCATTGACTTCATCTAAGGCTTGCTTGATGATCGGCATAAACTCCGCCACAAGAGCGGCATTTGTATTTTTGTGAAGGTAATTGGTCGCGGCATCATCTTTACCCATCAAAATGTCCATCGCATCTTTGAAGCTCATGTTTTTGATGGCTTGGATAAAAATAGGCTTGGCTTTTTCGGCAGCTAACTCCGCAGCACGATTCATTTTCTCTTCCAAATCCTTTTCTACATTATTCCAACCAGGGACTCTTTTTAGCTTGTTCGTTACTTTTTGAGCATCTTCTGGTACTAGGATTTTATAAGGACTCTGGTAGTAGCCGTCTTTCGCCGAAAGGAAATCTACGGCCTTAGAAACACCTTTGTCAAGGGCTTCTTTTAGCCCATTACCGATTTCTTGTTGGGAAAGAGCACCTGATTTTGGGACAATTTTATCTTTTGTTTCCTTGGCTTTTTCTAGTAATTTGCCAAATTGAGCTTGAGTTGGGATAGAAAACGCCAACAATAGAATGAAAAACAAATATTTCATCATGTTATTTTTTTTGATTGAGTACGAATATAAAGGCTGATTGGCCCAATAGCTAATCTAAAGAACGTATTAAGAAATGTTTAACCTTTGTTCGGTACAATCTGTGGGAGATACAGGTACCCTTTAGATTTTAATTGACAATCATGCAGTGGAACAATTGAACACATTAAAAACCCCAGATTATGACTCACACTCAACTGATTTGATTGATTATAGAAGAATCCGTGAGAATCTGTTGAGCAAATTGCGAAGCAATTTGATATATTCGTGTAAATCAGTTCAATCCGTACAATCGGTGTTCTTTTCTTCCCCTTTCGGTTAGTCTATGACCAAAGAAGATTGCCCAAGTACACGATGCTGGTTATCAAAAATAGTGACAAAATAAACCCCTTTTTCCGCAAGGTAAATCTGATTGGTCGCTTCCGCAAAATAGATGACTTGCCCTAGGTAATTGCGCACTTCTACTCGATGCGCCTGATGGTCAGAAAAATGTAGAATTCCATGGCTTGGATTTGGAAATAACTGAATCTCTTTTTGAAGTCGCCAAACGATGCTCACTAAATTCGAATAGCTAAATTGTCCATCTAAATCCATCTGCTTGAGTCGATAGATATTGATTCCATTGATTGGCGCCCGGTCCAAACTCCGATATTCTACTTTGCCAGCGGAGATGGATTGCAGGTCTTTCCAGTGATTATCTGTAGAAAGCCGTTGAATAATATATTGATCAGCATTAATCTCTTCAGATGTTGCCCAATGGAGAAGGATGCCATTTTTTGTGAAAAACCCCTGAAAAGGACTTAAATATTCTACGGGCAAAGGTGTGGCATATTCATCTACACCCATGTCCACCGCTTGGACGGTTCTTGCCGCACCATCCAAATCTACTTCCACAGGGTCTGGCGTATGCGTGGGGTCACCTGCGTTGACAGCTGGTGAATTAGCCGCAATATGAAAGTCATTGCTTACCGCATTTGTGAATAATGGGTCTCCGTACAAGCTATTTGTGCCGTATCCTGTTGCCGCATAGAAAGCAAGAAGCCCTGTATAGGCTGTGCCACCATTATTGTCTCCATCAACAGTCGTTTCGATGGTTGTTTGGTCTCCATTCGCAGAAAAAACTAAGTTATAGTCAAAGTACAAATTGGTTTGGGTGCGATAGGCATAAAGAAATACATTTTGGGCATTGATGTAAAAGATGTTATTGAAGATTTTACAGTTTTCGGATTTTGTCAAAATGAAAGAGCCATTTTCATGTCCATCGGTATCATTTTGGTAGAATGTATTGTTGTAAACTTGAGAATTGACCACTTTCCCAGTCGTATTGACATCGTATCCACCAAAATGCATTCCAGCGCTAGAGTTATGGTGGAAAACATTATTTCGGAAGATGATATTGGATGTCTCGCCATCTTCTTCACAGCCGATTTCTCCACCATAACCATTGTTATAGGAAAGGTTATTTTCAACGACGATATTCTTTCCACCATCAATATAAATACCTGCTGCAGGGCTATAAGGAGATGTATTGTTGTATAAAATGTTATTTTTGATGGTGCCATATCTGACATGGTCATATGCAGGAACAGGGCTTTCTCCGTAGTTTCCTGTAGCATCAATGGCAATATTAGTGTTGTCGTGGACGATGTTGTTTTCCATTAAAAAGTGGGAGACATTGCCACCCATGGTTAGGTTTTCGCTATAACCCGTTCTATTATCAAAGACTTCGTTACCTATGAAACTGATGTGATGTACAGAGTCTGGAATACCACCAGCACCAACAGCTGCATCTCCTAATGCACTGACCGGAACCGAATTCGTATTATTCCCAACAGTAGCATTGGGATCAGAAGAAAAATTAATTTTTGATATTTTATTGTTGATGACTTCGATGTGATGTGCGGTGCCTTGTAGGGTGATTCCTGCGGAGTAATTCTTTTGACTGTCGGTAATGTGAAGACCTTCTATCCGCAAATAAGCATTGTCTGTCCAGATAATGGAATTATTATTGTTGGAGTTGGCTCCGCTGATAATTACATCATCGCCAGGGTAATTTCTAATAGTGATGGTCTCTGTAGCGGTTCCGCTGACATCAATATCTATTTTTTCTTCGTAAGTACCGGCTTTGATGTAGAGTATATCCCCTGGAGCTAATTGATTGACACCATATTGGATGGTTAGCCAAGGCGATGCTTCTGTTCCGTTGTTCCCATTATTGCCGTTTTGGGCGACATAGTTGTTGGTTTGGGCGTGGATGAAAAGGGAAAAAAGAAAAAAGAATGTAAAAAGAAGAAGTTTTCTCATTGGTATGTTTTGTTTGTAATAGTACGAAGTACGGGGTATTTTCCCGAAAAAAATTAGATTTTTTGTTCAATGTTTAAATAGGAAAATCAGATTTTTTTAGTGAAAACTTAGTGTTTTCTCTAGTGAACTATGCGGTAATCATCAGCCCTTTACCTTTAACTACCTAAAATCTAAGTACAGGACAAAACGCTAAAAACGGTACGTAAAGTAAGTTTTTCTTCAGCCTTAAGTCCCTTTCTAAGGGGATATTTGGGGTTAACAGATGATAATCGAAGAAAAAATTACTTTACATTTGGGTTTATTCGTTTTGTCCTGTAGTCAGACCTAAAATAGTAGAAGCCGTTAAACCTTAAAACCAATACACCACACTACCGAAAGTTAAGTCACTTAGCTTTCTAAGTATCGAAAGTTTAATTAGGCTATTTTCACCTTAACAATAGCCATTCTGAACGAAGGCCCCCAAAATGCGTTATCACCTATCAAACACCAGAATAAATGTCACTAAAATTATCCCCTTCCTACTCCACTCTTTTAGCGCAAGCAGAAAAGAAAATTTTAGTACTAGATGGCGCAATGGGCACCATGATTCAGCGGTACAAGCTTCAAGAACAAGACTTTCGGGGGGAGCGTTTTGCAGATCATCCGATGGACTTGATGGGAAATAATGACCTATTGTCCCTGACTCGTCCTGACATTATCGAAGCCATTCATAAGGAATACCTGAATGCTGGGGCGGATATTTTAGAGACCAATACTTTTAGTGGGACGGTCATTGCGCAAGCGGATTATGGATTGGAAGCACACGCCTATGAGCTGAATTTTCAATCTGCTAAAATAGCTCGCAAAGCCGCAGACGAATATACCACTAAAAATCCAAGTCACCCAAGATTTGTAGCGGGCTCCATGGGGCCGACCAACAAAACAGCGTCTATTTCGCCAGATGTCAATGACCCTGGTGCACGTGGAATTACCTTTGATGAACTAGTAGATGCTTATTTTACACAGGCGAAGGGCTTAGTGGAAGGTGGAGCCGACTTGTTACTGGTGGAAACTATTTTTGATACGCTGAATGCGAAAGCTGCCCTGTTTGCCATTGATAAGCTATTTGATGAGAAAGGGATGCGATGGCCGATTATGGTTTCCGGGACGATAACGGATGCAAGTGGGCGGACGCTTTCTGGCCAGACGGTAGAAGCTTTTTGGATTTCGATCAGTCACATGGATTTGTTTAGCATTGGGCTGAATTGTGCTTTGGGAGCGAAGGAAATGCGCCCACATATAGAGACTTTGTCACGGTTGCACCCTGGTTTGGTGAGTGCTTACCCCAATGCGGGCCTACCCAATGAATTTGGAGAATACGACCAAAGTCCTGAAGAAATGAAGGCGCACATCCGTGATTTTGTGGATCATCGCTTTGTCAATATTGTGGGTGGATGTTGTGGAACCACACCAGATCATATTCAATTGATGGCAGAAGCTTGTGAAGGGATGTCGCCTAGAATTCCTGTTGAAGCACCCACAGAGACGATGTTGAGTGGCCTAGAGCCTTTAATCTTCACAGAAAACACCAATTTTGTCAATGTCGGGGAGCGAACCAATGTGACAGGTTCTAGAAAATTTGCCCGATTAATCAAAGAAGAAAAATTTGCGGAAGCACTCTCCGTTGCGCTCCAGCAAGTAGAAAACGGTGCACAAATCATCGATATCAATATGGATGAAGCCATGTTGGACTCCGAAAAGGAGATGACTCGATTTATGAATTTGATTGCTTCCGAGCCCGATATTAGTAAGGTACCGATTATGCTGGATTCGTCCAAATTTTCAGTCATTGAAGCCGGATTAAAATGTATGCAGGGCAAAGGCGTGGTGAATTCTATCTCGCTAAAGGAAGGAGAAGAAGATTTTTTAGCGAAAGCAAAACTCGTCAAAAGATACGGAGCAGCGATGATTGTGATGGCATTTGACGAAGTGGGTCAGGCGGATACCATGGAGCGAAAAGTAGAGATTTGTGCCCGTGCCTATCGACTCCTTACGGAAAAAGTAGGGGTAAAGCCCCAAGACATTATCTTTGACCCCAATATTTTTGCAGTTGCAACAGGTATTGAAGGGCACAATCGTTATGCGATTAATTTTATCGAAGCGACACGCATCATCAAGCAAAAAATGCCTTTGACTAAAGTCAGTGGTGGCGTAAGTAACGTGTCTTTTTCTTTTCGGGGAAATAATGGAGTGAGAGAAGCCATGCATGCGTCTTTTTTATACCACGCTATTCAGGCGGGTATGGATATGGGTATTGTGAATGCGGGTATGATTGAAGTTTATGCCGAGATTCCGAAGGATTTATTGGAAAAAATAGAAGATGTACTTTTTGACCGCAAGGTCGATGCGACAGAAGCTTTGGTGGATTTTGCCGAAGGGTTTAAAGGGGCGAAGAAGGAGCGAATTAAAGACTTATCTTGGCGAGAGACCACGGTAGAAGGAAGGCTTTCCCACGCATTAGTCAAGGGGATTACTGAATTTATCATCGAAGATACCAAAGAAGCTTTCGCAAAATATGATGCACCATTGGACGTGATTGAAGGACCGTTGATGGATGGGATGGGTATTGTCGGAAAGCTATTTGGAGAAGGCAAGATGTTTTTACCCCAAGTGGTCAAAAGTGCCCGGGTGATGAAGCAAGCAGTGGCTTGGTTGACGCCATATATTGAAGAAGAAAAAGCAGCATCAGGCGGCCGTGCCCGTGGAAAAATACTTATGGCTACCGTAAAAGGAGATGTACATGACATTGGTAAAAATATTGTCGGAGTGGTGTTGGGCTGTAATAATTATGAGATTATTGATATCGGCGTGATGGTGCCTTCAGACAAGATTTTATCCGTTGCGAAGGAACAGGGTGTGGACATTATTGGCCTAAGTGGGTTGATTACGCCTTCACTGGATGAGATGGTGCATATTGCTAAGGAAATGGAGCGTCTGGAGATGGATATTCCACTGATTGTAGGCGGAGCGACCACTTCCAAAGTGCATACTGCGGTGAAAATTGCCCCAGAATATAGTGGGCCAGTGGTGCATGCGTTGGATGCTTCGGTGAGTGTGACTATTGCCAGTTTGTTGCTGAGTGATACGGATAAAGCGCCTTTCGTCGAAAAGACTAGGGCCGAATATGAGCGTATGCGTCAAGCAAGAGCGAACCGGCAGTCATCTCGGGAGTATCTTTCGATAAAAGATGCCCGAGCCAATAAACTGCAATTGGATTGGGCCAATTATGCGCCACCGAAACCTAAATTTTTAGGAATCAAGGTTTTTGATGATTATTCCCTTTCGGAAATAGCAGAATATATTGATTGGACACCGTTTTTCTCTAGTTGGCAATTAGCCGGAAAATATCCAGCTATTTTGGAAGATGAAGTTGTTGGTGAAGAAGCGACCAAGTTGTTTATAGATGCCCAAGCGATGCTAAAGCGGATCCTTTCGGAAAAATGGCTTCAGGCTAAGGCGATCATTGGAATATTCCCTGCCAATACAGTCAACGATGATGACATTGAAGTCTATTTTGACGAAAGTCGAGAAAAGAATCTAGTTTTATTAAGTCATTTGCGCCAGCAGCTTAAAAAAGCCAAGGGCCGCCCCAATCGGAGTTTGACGGACTATCTTGCGCCTAAATCTAGTGGAAAAGGGGATTATATTGGTGCCTTTGCGGTGACTGGGGGAATTGGAATAGAGCCGCATGTTGCCCGATTTGAAGCGGAGCATGATGATTATTCGGCTATTTTGTTGAAAGCGTTGGCGGATCGTTTGGCGGAAGCCCTAGCAGAATTGATGCATGAGCGAGTAAGACAAGAGTTTTGGGGCTATGCCCAAGAAACGAAAATGACTGCCGAAGAACTGGCCAAGGAGCAATATCAAGGTATTCGTCCAGCACCAGGCTATCCCGCTTGTCCTGAGCATACAGAAAAAGGGAATTTATTTGATTTGTTGGGTGTGACGGAAAAAATAGGGATAAAACTGACGGAGAGTTATGCGATGTATCCCGCAGCTTCGGTGAGTGGATGGTATTTTTCGCACCCAGAAGCTCGATATTTTGGTGTGGGGAAAATTACCCAGGAGCAGGTGGTGGATTATGCGTCTAGGAAGGGGATGAATGTGGAAGAAGCGTCTAGGTGGTTGGCACCGAATTTGTCTTAAAAAAGATGTTATATTTGTGTTAAGCATACATCCTACGCGGTATGTTTTTTTAAAAAAAAAAAATTGAATGAGAAGTATTTATTTTATCTTATTAGGTATAATTGTTACAGGGCGATGCCTTGGGCAAATTGGGTTTGAAAATCACACGGTTGTGGATGCATCTAAGATACGATCAGTATTTGCAGCGGATCTAGACGGTGACGGTGCGGAAGACTTACTGTCTGCGTTAGAAAATCATGATAAAATTGTTTGGTATCGAAATTTAGATAGTCTAGGTACTTTTGGAGACTATGAAGAAATTTCTGTAGATGCTGATGGTGCAATGTCCGTATTTGCAGCAGACATTGATGGCGATGGTGATAATGATGTTTTGTCGGCTTCCTTTCATGATAATAAGATTGCATGGTATGAAAATATGGATGGCCAAGGTATTTTTGGTACGGAACAGATTATTTCTTCAGTAGCCTTAGAAGCGGTGTCTGTTATTGCTGGAGATTTAGATGGCGATGGTGATATTGATGTCATTCAAGGCTCGAAGGGGAATATAATTTGGTATGAAAATGTAGATGGGCAAGGTAGTTTTAATGAGCATTTAGTATCTAGTCAAATTGGGCATCATATGGTTAAGTTTGCAGATATAGATGGTGACGGAGATATGGATATTCTTTCTAGATCAGAGTACAATTTTGGCTGGTTTAGAAATGATGGGGTAGGCGTTTTTACGGCAGAATCAATAAGTAATGGAAGTGTGAATTCCATTGATGCTGCAGATATAGATGGTGATGGTGATTTGGATTTGATGTTTGCGAAGTCTAGTTTTAATTCTAAGGAAGTTTCTTGGTATGAGAATCTTGATGGTCAAGGTGATTTTGGTAACAAAACCGTTATCGAAAGCTATTATCCACAACAATCTGGTAAGCCCCATACGGTATTGGTTATGGATTTAGATGGTGATAGCGATGTGGACTTGTTGTGTGGATTTGAAAGTTCGATTCATTGGCATGAAAATGTCGACGGGTTCGGTAGTTTTGGAAACAGTCAGAACCTACTTCATGGAAGGGGAGCACAGTTTATTGCCAAGGGTGATTTGAATAATGATGAGAAAAACGATGCAATAGTAATAACCTTTAAAAGCGATGAAATTGCATGGTTCAGTACCTGGATTGGCGCCCCAATCCTTCAGCAGGTTTTTTCTAAAAATGCTGCGGGAGTGATAGATGTGCATGTTGCCGATATTGATAACGATGGTGATTTAGATTTGGTTTCTGCATCATCATGGGATCACAAGGTTGCTTGGTATGATAACGAGGATGGTCATGGTAACTATAGTGAGCAAAAGGTAATTCCTATCGATGCTGGGTTAGCAAAATCCGTTACAACAGGGGACTTGGACGGCGATGGTGACTTGGATATTGTATCTGCCGAAACGGAAGTTTCGGGTAAAATTCTTTGGTATAAAAATGTGGATGGTCAAGGTAATTTTGACTCCGTTCTAGTTGTTAGTCCAGGCTTGAATTGGGTGAAAGATGTGAAAGTTGGAGATATAGATGGTGATGGCGATATGGATATCGTATCGGGCGGGACAAAAATTTATTGGCATAAAAACCTAGATGGATTAGATAGCTTTGAATTAGAACAGTACATTTATAAAAGTAGTGGTATCGTCCAAAATTTATTTATCTTAGATATGGATACTGATGGTGATGTGGATATTTTATTTGCTGACCATTATACAGTTGGTTGGATAGAGAATACTGACGGTTTAGGGAATTTTGGAGATGTTCATACTATTGGAACTGGAATAGGTGTAGTATTTCCTGCAGATATGGATGGAGATGGAGATATAGATATCATTACAAAAGGGGGGCAAAGTGTTGTTTGGTATGAAAATGATGGGGCGGCCAATTTTAGTAATGAACAAACTGTAGCCAACGAAAATGTTTCTTCAATTTTGGCTCTTGATATGGATGGAGACGGAGATTTAGATGTTGTGGCAACACAGCGTTGGTTAAAAAAGTCTATTTGGTATGAAAATGTCAATGGGGCAGGTGTGTTCGGGTCAAAGCAAGTGATAATTAATGGTTTTATAGCGGAGTCATTGGAATACGGCGACTTGGATGGAGATGGAGATTTGGATATTGTACATCCATTTTGGCAGATAAGTAGTATTGTTTGGAGTGAAAACAAGGGCAATGTCTTGAATGAAATCTTTGGTCAGCTTAATTATGACTTGAATAGTAATAGTTGCGATACTTTGGATTTACCGATATCAAACTTGTTAGTCAAAACTAGCAATGGAGATGAAGAGTTAGCCACTCTGTCGCTTCATAATGGGTTGTTTCAACTTTTTCCTGGTGAAGGTGAATATACGACATCTATATCGACTTCTCTTCCAAGCTATTTTTCTATAAACCCAGTATCACAAGTGTCAAATTTTAATGGGATCGGAAGTTTAGATAGTGTATCTTTTTGTATCGAACCAAATCAGACTATTAATGATTTGAATATTAGTTTTATTCCAAAATCAGCTTCTAGCCCTGGTTTTGATGCACATTATCGTATTGTTTACTCGAATGTTGGAACTACAGAGCTTAGTGGAAGTATAGAGTTTGTCTTTGATAAGTCTAAATTGACTTTTGTGGCTGCAAGTGAAATGCTAAGTAATCAGACATCTAATATTTTGATTTTCAGTTTTGAAGGTTTAAAGCCCTTTGAGTCTAGATTTATCGACATTGATTTTAAAGTATTGGTGTTTCCGATGGTTAACTTGGGCGATGAGTTGCTTTTTGAAGCAACGATAAAGCCAGAATTAGGTGATTTTACTCCTGATGATAATGTTATAACTTTCAGTCAGACGGTTGTCGGGTCTTTTGACCCTAATGATATTTCTGTTATGGAGGGAGATAAGGTTGCTATTGAAGATGTGGATAAGTACTTGCACTATGTTATCCGTTTTCAAAACACAGGAACAGCTCCTGCTGTAAAAGTAAGAGTAAACAATATTTTAGATCCTAATCTTGATTGGACGACACTTCAGGTGGAAAGTGCTAGTCATGATAGTCGGGTAGAAATAATCAATGGAGATACTGTTAATTTTATTTTTGATGCTATATATCTATCGGATAGTACACATAATGAGCCTAATTCACATGGTTTTGTTGCCTATAGAATAAAGCCAAAGGCTGACGTTATTATGGGTACTGTTATTTTGAATCAGGCGGACATTTATTTTGATTTCAATTTGCCAGTGGTTACTAATGAAGTGAGTACGGAATTTGTTGAAGCACTAGCGATTAGTGCTAATGAGCTAGAAAAATTTAGCATTTACCCGATACCCACTACAGGACGTTTGTCTATTCAATCAGCTACAGGAATTAAGGCTGTCCGTATTTACGATAACCTTGGACAATTAGTTCTAGTTTTTACAAATAAGCGGCAAATAGATGTTTCTAGCTTAGAAAAAGGTATTTATATTTGTAAATTAACTGACCTAAATGGTATGTCTGGTGTGTTGCAATTTGTAAAGGAATAGGAGCTTGTGGCGATATAGGTTGAGCTGTTTGGTTTAAAGAAATTACTTTGACTAAGTACTAGAAGTATTAGTAGGATTTGACACATTTGGTTTTTAACAATAAAAAGCGCAACTTTGCCAAGCATTACTAAAATTCAAGATGGAAGAACAAGAAAGGTATTATATACAAGACGATGAAATTACCCTTAAGGAGCTGATACTCAAGTTGAAGGAGTTTTGGGCTTATCTTTGGAGTAAAAAAATGCCAATTATTATTGTTAGTATTTTGATGGCTGCCCTTTTTGTCGGAAAGGCTAAAATGAAACCCGTAGAGTATCAGGCTTCCTTGACTTTTATGGTGGATGAAGATACTGGCGGTGGTGGCATAGGTGGTATTCTGAGTCAATTTGGATTTGGTGGCGGTGGTGGTAGCGAATATAATCTTCAAAAAATATTAACACTGTCTAAGTCTATGCGAATTGCTAGTGAAGTGATATTGGATACTGGGATAGTAGATGGGAAAACAGATTTATATGGTAATCATATTATTGATTTGTATGAATATCATGATAAGAAATCCTGGAAGAAACCAGAGAATGGGCTAGGAGGTTTTTATTTTGGGGAAAATAGTCGAGGTGAAAAGGTAAAGAATTTAGCAGTAAAATCTATTTTTGCTAAAGTCGTTGGTGGAAAAAAGACTAAAAACCCTTTATATTCAAGTACGGTAAATGATGATACTGGAATTATGACACTTTCGGTAAAATCAGAGTCCCAAGACTTGTCATTGGAGCTTGTAAAAACCTTTTTTGAGCACCTAAGTGAGTACTATATCGAAAAGTCCACAGAAAAATCTGAAAGTACATTGGGTATTTTGAAGGATAAGACTGATTCTATCTTTTCGGTTTTAAATCAAAAGCAGTACGCCTTAGCAGCATTTAGAGATAAAAATAGGGGTACATATCTTAATAAAGTAAAGACGCAAGAGCAAAGATTAATGACTCAAATTACAGCCTTGCAAATAGCCTGGGGAGAGTCCCTAAAGAACCAAGAAATGGCCGACTATGCCTTGAAAGAACAGACTCCTTTTATTCAGCCAATTGATATTCCCTTTGCCCCTATAGAGCCCATTCCGAACTCCTTGTTAAAAGCATTGATTGTTGGTTTGTTTTTAGGGATTTTTGTGTCAATTATGTATTTTGTCTTTCGAAAAATTATTAATGATGCAGTATCGTAAACCCTAGTTTTTGCTTGAAACTATATTTTTTTATCCCTAAGTCATAGTATCTTTTAGAGTAAAGTAAAAAAAAATTCTTTTTCAAAGACAACCAATTTTTTTGATTTTAATCAATGCCACTAAGCGATTATTTCACCTGACTGCTGAATCCTTCGGAATCGTTGTTTTCCTTTAATCAGGTAGATTGTTTATAACGATATAGTTACTGCTACACTGTTTTAATCCAAATTAAAAATTATAAATGAGCATTACCAAACCTTATTTATAATTTGATACTTGAATAGTAACCTTTAAGGATGTTTTAGTTGCCATTAGAGATAGTCTGAATGGTTTTTGCTCAAAGTTGTTGACTTGGCCAGTCATACTTTTAAAGTATTCCCTTACTTTAGGAAGAGCTCCAAATTTTGCACATAACTCTTATTAAGAGCTTGTAATTTTCTTTACAAGAAAAGCTGGATATCTATATTTTTGGATAAATTGAAAATTCTATGTTTTCATGGATGTAAAAATATTGTTTAACTAATATATTTGTTGAGTGCTACAGGATTGTGTATGCACCAATTATTTATAACCAAAAAAAAATCAAATGAAAGCAATGAAACTTGTTTTACCCATTTTTATTTTGCTCTTATCGGGGCAATACTTGAACGCACAGGATAATATTCATGATGCGGATAATAATACTAAAGTAGAAACAGAACGTACAGCGAATAATGATTTGATTTATTTTAAAACAGGCGGGACCGATCGTTGGCGTATGATTGGGTCTCGGTTAGAGCCCCAGAATACCGGAAACTCTATATTTCTTGGAGTAAACGCAGGTCGGAATGATGATTTAACCAATAATCAAAATGTATTTTTAGGTACTGCCGCTGGCGACCAGAATACATCAGGTTTTAGAAATTTTGGTTTAGGGTATACAGCCTTACGCTACAATATCTCTGGCTATGATAATGTTGCAATTGGTTCAAATAGTTTAAACGCAAATACTACAGGATATTGGAATACAGGAATTGGTAGCTTTAGTTTGCAGCTAAATACAACTGGACAACGAAATACAGGAATTGGATTATCTTCCTTTTATAAATTAGCTGCTGGTAATGATAATACAGGTATTGGTCCAGGGTCAATGTTTAATACAACATCTGGAAGTAATAATACGTCTGTAGGCGCTTTAGCAGGCTATTATGTTACATCGGGTAGCAATAATACATTTATTGGGCAAAAGGCTGGTTATGTTGGTTCTAATCATTCTAAGTCTGGTAGTGTGTTCATTGGCTACGAAGCAGGATACAATGAAACCAATTCAAATAGGTTGTATGTCGCAAACTCTAATACAACCAATCCGTTAATATTTGGAAATTTTAGTTCCAATCAAATTGGATTTGGGACAACGAGTCCAACAGCTAGAGTACATATTAACTCAGGTGTTGGGCAAGATGCGCTTAGAGTGCAAGTTAATAGCTCTACACAGATGCGTGTTTTCTCAAATGGAAGTATGAGTATAGGTTCAAATAGTTCGGGTGCTGCTGGACAGCTTCGTGTGACCTATGCGTCTTCTAGGTTTAACAATAATGTAGGAGTAGGAGTTGACCCAGATGAGTCCATGGTAAAGATACTTGGAGAAGTTGCTAATACAAGCCCTGTTTTATATAGTGAGGTCAGTAATACAAATACACAGACGAAGGCCATACAAGGAAAGGCTTTGGCAGCACCAGGAAAAGGTTATGGAGGGCACTTTCAAGGTGGTTATATGAGTGTTTATGGAAGAACAAGTGGTGGTGATGCTCCCAATACAAGTTATGGTGGGTATTTATATAATGCAAATACGGGGAATAATGCAAAATATGGATTATATACTAATGTTAGCAACTCTACTGGTACAGGTGCTCACTATGGGTTGTATTCTTCTGTATCTGGAGCAGGTACAAAATATTCTGGCTATTTTAATGGTGGAAAAGTTTTCGTGAATAGTAATTCATCTGCTGGAGAAGGAAATCTTGTATTAAGGGAAACTCAAGCAGCTGATTATACTAGATTGACGATGAAAGATGCATCAGGTACTGATTATTGGGATATTGCAGCAAAAGCAAACGGGATAAACTCTGTGATGAATTTGTATTATCATAATGGCACAACAGGAACTAATGTTTTATCGCTAGATGGAGACAAGAAGTATGCAGGGGTTAATGGAGCACCTAGTTATACTTTTGATGTAAATCATAATAGTGGCACCCCAGGAGCTACCGGAGGGAATGGGTTGAATATTGAAAATAGCTCATCAGGCGAGAATTGGACTTTTTATACCTTTTCGGGAGGTGATTTCAAGCTTTATAGAAATGGTCTTTTACGCGGTTCTTTCAATAAGACATCTGGTGCATATGTTTCCGTATCAGATAGAAAACTTAAAAAAGAGATTAAGACACTTGAAAATCAAATGGATAAAATTATGCAATTAAAGCCATCAACATATCTATTTAAAGGCCAAAGGGGAATCGTGAAGAATTATGGTTTTGTTGCACAAGATGTCCAGAAGGTATTTCCAGAGCTGGCACCGATTGTTGAGACTGTTGAAGAAGGGGCTAGTCAAGAGCTTCGTGGTGTTTCATATACAGAATTTGTACCAGTTTTGGTTGCTGGAATGCAAGAGCAACAAACAATTATTAGCCAACAAGGTGAGAAGATTGCACAATTGGAGGCAAAGCTGGATAAGATTGCAAACTTAGACGCAACACTTGCAAAAATTGATGCCCTAGATGCAAAACTAGCCAAGCTGGATGAGATGTCTGAGCGTTTAGATCAATTTAGTAATGATTTGCAGTATTGTTGCTCTAATAATGCACAAGGTAGTATACATACTGTTCCTGTAAAAATGGAGAAGGTAGGTGAGATGCCTTTTGTTGAGCAAAATATGCCTAATCCATTTACGGCTCAAACTGAGATAAAATATTACATTCCTAAAAATGCTCAGGGTGGAGTGATGCAAATTACAGATCGTAGTGGTAAGGTATTAAAGACTGTTACGATACAGGAGACTGGAGCAGGTAAAGTGGTTTTAGATGCCAATGAATTAATGGTTGGATTATATTATTACACTTTCATTGTTGACGGGAAAATTATTGATACAATGCAAATGGTCTTGACAAAGTAAACAGCTATTGGCCATTTACTCAATGGGCTTAAATGATGAGAGAGATACTACCCTATTGGTGGTATCTCTTTTTTTGGGAAAACTCTATTTTACTCCAAATACTCAGCGATTCTTTCTGAATACTAAGTAGTAGTGGTCTTTATGTAAGTAAAATGTTAGATTTGTATTGTCTAGATGTGTTAGTCGATGTTTCACAGATTCTAGATAAAACCAAATTTTAAACTTTTCTGAGAATCAGGAAAGTCTCTTAACCTCAATTTTTAACCAAACCATTTTCAAATGAAAGCAATGAAACTTGTTTTACCCATTTTTATTTTGCTCTTATCGGGGCAATACTTGAACGCACAGGATAATATTCATGATGCGGATAATAATACTAAAGTAGAAACAGAACGTACAGCGAATAATGATTTGATTTATTTTAAAACAGGCGGGACCGATCGTTGGCGTATGATTGGGTCTCGGTTAGAGCCCCAGAATACCGGAAACTCTATATTTCTTGGAGTAAACGCAGGTCGGAATGATGATTTAACCAATAATCAAAATGTATTTTTAGGTACTGCCGCTGGCGACCAGAATACATCAGGTTTTAGAAATTTTGGTTTAGGGTATACAGCCTTACGCTACAATATCTCTGGCTATGATAATGTTGCAATTGGTTCAAATAGTTTAAACGCAAATACTACAGGATATTGGAATACAGGAATTGGTAGCTTTAGTTTGCAGCTAAATACAACTGGACAACGAAATACAGGAATTGGATTATCTTCCTTTTATAAATTAGCTGCTGGTAATGATAATACAGGTATTGGTCCAGGGTCAATGTTTAATACAACATCTGGAAGTAATAATACGTCTGTAGGCGCTTTAGCAGGCTATTATGTTACATCGGGTAGCAATAATACATTTGTTGGACAAAAGGCTGGTTATGTTGGTTCCAATCACTCTAAGTCTGGTAGTGTGTTCATAGGCTACCAAGCAGGATACAATGAAACCACATCAAATAAGTTATACATTGATAACTCGAGTACTTCAAACCCATTAATTTATGGTGATTTTGCTACCAATAAGGTAGGGATTAATGGTAAACTTGGTATTGGCTTGGAAAACCCAACAGGTCTGTTTGATGTATCTGGAGTAATGCCTGGAGCACGTTTTTCTCAAATAGAGACAACAAATATTGGTTCTGCTAATGACTTGTTTGAACTACAAGTCCAAGCAGGAGCACCTGATGGTGGTCAGTTTATTGAATTTCAAAGAGGAAGTACCATTGAAGCAAGAATAAATACAGATGGTTCTGCGGAATTTGAGTCTGCGGAATTAATGAATAAAAACTCTGCATCTGGAAATGGAAACTTAATTATTCAAAATGGAGTTTCTGGAGGGTATGCAAGGGTTACTTATAAAGATAATTCTGGATCTGATTATTGGGATCATGCTGCTAGAGCTAGTGGAGCAACTTCAAGAATGAATTTTTGGTATCATGATGGGACTTCTGGTGCTGATGTTATGTCTTTAGACGGCCCCAATAAGCGAGTTGGAGTAGGAACATTAAACCCAATTGCAAGACTACATGTAACAAATTCTACTTCATCAACAGGAAATGGAGTGATTTATTCAGAAAGTACATATACTGGGAACTCTGATAGGAAAGCAGTACGAGGAAAGTCTGTCAATAACCCAGGTTATGGATATGGTGGTTATTTTGAAGGCGGATTCAGAGGAGTGTATGGTTACGCAAATGCTACAACCTATACAGGTTCTGCCATTGGAGTATATGGTAATGCTACAGCTACTGGTGCAGTTGGCACTAGATATGGTGTCTACGGTTCAGCTTCTGGAGCAGCGAATAATTATGCAGTTTATGGAAGTGGAGATGTCAAGGCGTCTAGTCAGATGTTTATTGGTACGACAACTACAATGGAATCAGCTGCATCTACCTACGAGTTGCTTGTTGACGGAGAAATTATCTGTGAAGAGTTGAAGGTGGAAAATTCTAATACTTGGCCTGACTATGTATTTGACACAAAGTATGAATTGCCATCTCTAGAAGAAGTCGATGCTTTTATCAAAGAGAACAAGCACTTACCTAATATTCCTAGTGCGAAAGTGATAGAGAGCGAAGGTTTCTTGATTGGGGAGATGCATAATAAGACGATTGAGAAAGTTGAAGAGTTGACTTTATATGCCATCGATGCGAATAAACGAATTAAGGCTTTAGAAAAGCAAAATCAAGATCTTCAACAAGCAGTTAAAGATCTAATGAGTCAACTGCAAAAGTTGAACAAGTAATTCCTTTTTCATTTTTTCAATAAAAACAAAAATAATCATGTTACACAATAAAATTTCAAAATTAGTTAAGATTACACTAGTAGGCGGATTATGTTTATTTGCTTCTAGTGGGGTTTTTGCGCAAGCGAATACAAGTTCGGAAAGCTTTCTGTTAGAGGATGGCGATCGTATCGAAGATGTTGACCCTGGATACCTAGAGGCTCAAGCTCGTGAAAAGGCTGAACTTCTTAAACAACAAGAAGCAGAAGCTGCTCGCAAGAAAGCGTCTGCAACAAAAGAAGAGCCAAAGGAGGCTAAAGTTACAAGGGGTATTGCTCCTAGCGACAATGATGAAACGCCTAATATTCATTAATAAAATGGATGGTATTGCTCATATTAAGTTATGAGTTATTTTTCATCATTAAAACAAAAAAAATGAAGATAATTAATAAAAACCTAGCTTGGGTGTTCGTATTGATTGGCTTCTTCTATGCAACTTCTAGTGTTTATGCGCAGCAGTTTATCAAGTTTGTTCCAAAACCTGAATTAACTAAAGCACAGCAGCATTATTTGTCTGTAATTGTAGAAGACGAAGTCTATGTAGATCACCAGTTTGTTACTGTTAATCCTGAAGTCTTGCGACAAGAGTCAGCGTTAAATATACCACTTTTCAAAGCTTCTGAAAGAGAGTTGAATGTGAGTGAAATAAATTTTGAAGAACGTCAGACAAATAATTTCTCTTGGTTTGGTCGAGTTGATCACTATCCTTTGAGTTCTGTTATATTGACAAAAGTGGGCGAGCATTTATTTGGACGTCTTAAATTTAACGGAGAAAGTTTTTCTATTATTCCAATTGGAGAAGGTTTGTATGTACTTAGGCAGGAGAATGAAAGTATGTTGCCCCAAGACGAGTCGAAAGAAGGATATCAACAGATGCAGAAAGCTTCTTTAGATGTTGACCATTCGGCACCTATTTTTGACCCAGAAATTTTATCTGGTAGGTCAGATGGCAATGGTTCTTTTGTGGCTCCAGCTGCACCGTTAGCTGGAAATTGTAAAATTCGTTTACTTATTGCTTATACGGATGATGTTGCTAATGCAAATGTAGGAGAACTAGCCACTATTCAAAATGCAGTAGATAGTTACAACTTAGCCAACGCAAATAGTACGGTAAATCATCGTGTAGAAATCGCAAGGTGTATAGAGGTGTCCTATGCTGAAGCAACAGGGGCATGTAGTGGGACAAATCTAAAAAATGACTTCAAAGGCACTTCTGATGGGAAGATGGATAATATCCATAGCTTGAGAAATTATTATGATGCAGATTTGTGCTGTTTAGTTTTCCAAACATCAAAGCAAACTTGTGGCGGTTTTGGATTGTGTGGCCTCGCAGATGTAATTGGGGCAAGTTATTCTACAGCTTTTCAGATTACAAAGTACAGCTGTTTGGATAATAGTATGGCGCATGAGTTTGGTCACTTAATGAATGCAAGACATGATCCTTTTGTGGATGGTACGGCTGGGTACAATCACGGTAGAACTTATCCTGCAGGTGCTTGGCGAACTCAAATGGCTTATAATAATGCTTGTGCTGCAGCGGGTACTTCTTGTTCTCGTGTAAAACATTGGTCAGATCCTAATGTAAATTACTCTGGTGTCCCAACAGGAATTGTGGGTACTTCTGAGAATGAGAAAGCAATGGACTTGTATGATAATACGGTTTCTGCTTTTGAGCTTTATGTTGTGAACAAAACGGTCAATATCTCTGATAATATATATGCCGAAGAAGAAGGGCATATAACAGCAAGTGCAACTATCCAAACAAGTACATCTTCTCCGATTACTTACTGGAGTGGCTCTGAAGGAACCTATACTGCTGGAACTTCGATTGTTTTTAAGCCAGGATTTATGGCGAGAAAAGGTTGTCATTTTAGGGCATACTTAGACAATTGTACCAACAATTTCTTTGCTCCAGGTGATGATGATATTGCTAGTGCAAATATTGCTGGTGACAGCGGAAGCCTGTCATTTGCGGATAAATTGAAGCTAGAAGGCACGAATATTACAATCTATCCGAATCCATCGTCTGGTGAATTTACACTGGCTTACACTGTTTTATCTGAAGAAAGCCCAGTTATTATCAGTTTGTATGATGCGAAAGGTCAAGTTGTTAATCAGATACTTAACCAATCAAATCACGATAAAGGAGCTTTTACCATAAAGTATGATGGTAAAAGACTCTTGAAGGGTTTATACTATTGTAGGATGGTTACCAATGATAAAGTCGTTGTCAAGCCGATTACTATAACTGAATAAGTTAATAACCAATAAGGTTTAGCTTCTTTTATGGGGATGTTTGAAAAAACATCCCTTTTTTTTTGCTTTCTACATAAAAACGAGTAATTTTGTTACTCAATATGATAGAGGCATTAATTTCATCTAAAACGAGAGTTAAGCTCCTGCTTAAATTCTTTCTGAATAGTAAGACCACGTCCTATTTAAGGGGCTTGGAGTCTGAATTTGGAGAATCAACCAATGCCATTCGGCTAGAGTTAAATCGCTTTGAAAATGCTGGAATGTTACAGTCCTTTTCGGAAGGTAATAAGAAGATGTTTACGGCTAATACCAATCATCCATTATTTGAACAAATCCATAATATTTTGTTAAAACACATCGGAGTCGATAAAATTGTCGATGGAGTTGTTGAGCGATTAGGTGATGTCCAAAAAGTATTTTTGGTGGGTGATTTGGCTAGAGGTAAAGATAGTAAAGTAATTGACTTGATGTTTGTAGGTGAGTTAGATAGGGAGTATTTGGTGAAGCTGATAGGAAAGGTAGAAGGCTTAATTAGTCGAAAAGTGAAATATTTGATTTACTCTTTGGATGAATTTGATAGGGATTTTGCAAAAGCAAATACGCTTGAACATTCTGTCTTAATATGGAATAAAGATTGATGAAACAGGATATAATCATAATCGGTGCAGGTATTGTGGGGCTGGCAACAGCTTTGAAGCTTTTACAAAAATCACCAAATTTGTCGGTGACCATTCTTGAGAAGGAATCTAAAATCGCCATCCATCAAACTGGACATAACAGCGGTGTCATGCACTCTGGAATCTACTACACACCAGGCAGCTTGCGAGCAAAAAATTGCCAAACAGGCTATCACCAATTGATTGATTTTTGCGAAAGCAATGATGTAGAATATGATATTTGTGGGAAGGTAATTGTGGCTGTGGATAATAGTGAAATTAGCCGTTTGGAAGATGTTTTTGAACGTGGTCAGCAGAATGGTTTGGGTGGTATTAAGATGATAAGTGGGGAAGAAGTTGCAGAGATTGAGCCACACATACAAGCAAAAAAAGGAATTTGGGTTCCGCAAACCGGTATCGTTCATTTTCCTGACGTGGCGGAGAAAATTTTGGAGCGCTTTCAAAAGATGGGTGGAGAGATGATGCTTGGGGCAAAAGTAACTAATATTTTGGCGCAAGTCGATGAAGTGATTATAGAGACAACCAAAGGAGCGTTTCATGCGAAGCAGATGATCAATTGCGCAGGTTTGTATGCAGATAAAGTTGCGCAAATGACTGGTGATCGAACAGCGTTGAGTATCATACCTTTTCGGGGAGAGTATTATCGACTCCTTCCAGAAAAAGAAAGCTTAGTGAAAAATTTGGTTTATCCAACGCCGAATCCAGCATTCCCATTTTTGGGCGTGCATTTTACTCGGATGATTAAAGGCGGAATTGAAGCAGGTCCGAATGCGGTATTTGCTTTTGCCAGAGAAGGATACTCCAACAAGGATATTAATTTGAAAGAATTATTTGGAGCGTTGAAATTTTCGGGATTTAGGAAGCTAGGGAAGAAGCATTGGCGGTTTGGCCTAGAAGAGATGAAGCGTTCCTATTCGAAGAGATATTTTTATCATGCCTTGCGGCGAATGATGCCTGAGTTGAAGATGGAAGATGTGGAGTATTATCGGGCAGGTGTTCGGGCAATGGCATTGGGAAAGGATGGTGAAGTGGTAGATGATTTTGTGATTACGACCCAAAAACGAGTTTTAAATGTTTGGAACGCACCTTCACCAGCAGCTACGGCCTGTTTAGCGATTGGAGACCATATTTCGGAATTAGCTATAAAATCATTGGAAAAATGATGCAAGGACGAGAAAATATTAGGAAAAAATGGGATTTGCATCCGACTCATGCACTTTGGTTTGCGGTAAGAACACCAGCAAAATGGGAGAAAAAAGTCACTAACCGTTTGGCTGCTAAAGATATTGAAGTATATTTGCCGCTTCTTAGTAAGATGACGAAGCAGGACAAGCAATCCAAAAAGAAGGTAACGAAACCTTTAATTACGGGCTTTGTCTTTGTGAAAATCGTAGAGCACGAGTATCGTATAGTACAAGAAACAGATGGGGTGGTCTTCTTTTTAAAGGATGCAAAAGTACTACGTGCCATCCCGAAAGAAGAGATAGATTGGTTGCGGATTGTTGTCGGAGAAAAAGTATTAGTACAGGATGCCAAATTGGAGATAGGGGTTGAAGTAGAAATTATATCAGGTCCCTACATAGGAAGAAGGGGGCGATTAGTGGAGAAGCAAGGGAAAAAACGGTTTGTTGTGAACTTATTCTTTCTTGACAAAGAAATGGTGCTCAATATCCCAATGAATTTACTTAGACTGTTGTAAATATATATTTTTTGACCGCAGAGTTGAAAAAGAACATTAATTTCAGCGTGATATTTGATGTTCGAGCCAAGTTTGAAGTTTTTATTTGCCATAAGTTGTTGCGACTTTAGGACGGCGAAGCCACGTTTAGGCGGTATGATGGTTTTCAGGTGTAGCGGTTTAACGGTAGCTAGAATAGAAAGAAGAAATGGGCAATTTTAGAAATTTGCGAGTGTGGCAGGAAGCAAAGGGATTGGCCGTTTATGTTGAGAATGGTATGATGGTATAAAGGTGTAGTGGTATAATGGTTTGTAAGTTTGGATATAAAATAAGGAAATAGATTGGGTGACTTTAGGAAATTAAGAGTTTGGGCAGAAGCAAAGGATTTAGCAGTTTGGATTTATAAGCTGACTGATAAAGGAGCGATTTTGAAAGATTTTAGATTTAGGGATCAAATTCGAGCTGCTGTAGTTTCTGTACCATCCAATATTGCGGAGGGAGATGAACTGGATACTAAATAAACAGGCGATAAGGCATTTTTACATAGCCAAAGGTTCTGCGGCGGAGGTAATTACTCAAACAATAATTGCAAATGAAGTTGGTTACTTTGAGCATAAAGAAACTACTGAGATTATCAGTAAATGTGAATATATTTCTGTCATGTTACAGAAGCTAATTAATGCAAGAAGCTGATTGTAAGATTTAAATAGATGTATTTTCGGAGTAGCCATTACACCATTATACCATAACACCACTAAACCATTCAATTTTGAAAGGAATTATCCTAGCCGGGGGATCCGGCACAAGACTATACCCCATTACCAAGGCCATATCTAAGCAATTGATGCCGATATATGACAAGCCGATGATTTATTATCCATTATCTATCTTGATGTTGTCAGGTATTAGAGAGATATTGATTATCACGACTCCAGAAGATAGTGCGCAGTTTCAGCGGCTACTGGGGGATGGAAAAGACATGGGTTGTCGTATTGAATATGCCGTTCAGGAAATTCCTAATGGCTTGGCACAAGCCTTTGTGATTGGCGAAGAATTTATCGGCAACGATAAAGTGGCCCTTGTCCTTGGAGATAATATCTTCTATGGCTCAGGCTTAAGCAAACTATTACAAGCAAGTACAAATATTGATGGTGCCAAGGTATTTGCTTATCCAGTACATGACCCTGAGCGGTACGGTGTGGTCGAATTTGACAAGGATGATAATGTCATCTCTATCGAAGAAAAACCAGAGCAGCCAAAATCTAATTATGCGGTCCCTGGTTTGTATTTCTATGATAACGATGTGGTGCATATTGCGAAGACCATTGCCCCTTCGCCACGTGGAGAGTATGAAATAACCGATGTGAATCGAGTCTATCTCGAAAAAGGAAAACTGAAAGTAGGCGTTATGGATCGTGGTACGGCGTGGTTAGACACCGGTACGTTTGATTCTTTGCATGATGCTTCAGAGTTTGTACGTGTCATTGAGAAGCGCCAGAGTTTTAAGATTGGTTGTATTGAAGAGATTGCTTATCGTATGGGGTATATTGATAAAGACCAGTTGGTGAAATTGGCGGAGCCTTTGGTGAAAAGTGGATATGGGCGGTACTTGATGGGATTGGTGTGATTTGAACACGGATGAGACGGATGCCACGGATTTTCACAGATCAATTTGCATACACAAATTGTTAGGTTTTAACAAAAAAAATAAAGGGCGTAAAAGAGTTTGAAAAAATCAGTAAAAATCAGTTTAATCCGTACAATCTGTGTGCTGTCTTATCTAGTAGTGTGCCACCTAAGCCTACAAGCCCAAGGAGTGCAACAAAAACCAGGAGATTACACCACACAACTAGTCAATAGGCTAGATATCATCTACGGCTCAGATATTCACACAGGTATCCGCTCCTACTTGCGTAAAGATATTTTTGCGGAAGCGACAAAGTTAGATACGCTAGGGGATGAGACCGATTGGAAGACCCAAAAAGACATCCAGTATCTACTTGATGATAATAACGACTGGCTAGATAATGATGAAAAAAACTGGTCGGATAGACCAATCCTAAAATATTTCTATCGGACAAAGGCGCATTTATTTGAAACCAAACATCCTGATTTTCAGATAACGGCTGACCCAATTCTTAATTTTCAGGTAGGAAAAATGAGAAATGAAGAAAGACATTTTGTCAATCAGCGTGGAGTGGCTATTCGCGGAAATATCGACAAAAAAATATTTTTTTATACAGATGTGGTAGAGACCCAGATTCGAGTGCCTAATTATGTGCAAAAAAAAATACTCAAAGAAAAAGCGCTGATAGGCGCAGGATTGATTAAGCCCTACAAAAGTGATATCTTTAAAATCCAAAAAAATGGATATGATTACTTGGATGCAACAGCCTATGTGGGCGTAAATATCAGCAAACACATAGGGATGCAGTTTGGGCATGGAAAAAATTTTATTGGTAATGGTTATCGGTCTTTATTGTTGTCCGATGTGTCAGACAATTACTTTTACTTGAAACTGAATTGGCAACTGTGGAAATTTCATTATCAAAATATTTTTTCTGAATTATTGCCTTTGAGTCGTCTAGCATATACAGGGCATGATGACTTATTGCCAAGAAAATATTCAGCAACGCATTACTTGAGTTTTAAGCCAAATGATAATATGGAATTCGGTTTTTTTGAGTCCGTTATTTTTAATAGAAGCGACCATTTTGAATTGCAATATTTGAATCCAGTTATTTTGTACCGTACCGTAGAGCATTTGATTGGGAGTCCGGATAATGAGATTGCGGGCCTTACGGCAAAATGGAATTTTTTACAAAAGTTTCAATTGCATGGGCAAGTTGCTTTTGATGAATTTAAGTTAGATGAATTGTTCCGAGACAATAATGGCTGGTGGGCCAACAAATACGCTATTCAAGTAGGTGCGAAATGGGCCAATGTAGCGAAAGTACAGAATTTGGATTTAGCGGTAGAATACAACCAGGTTCGGCCTTATACCTATTCCCATCGGGATAGTTTAACAACCTATACTCATAATAACCAACCTTTAGCCCACCCACTAGGTGCCAATTTTGAAGAATGGATTTTTAGCGCAAGCTATCGACCAACGAATAAGTGGAATGTTCAAGTTAGGACATTTATTATTGATGGTGGAGAGAATACCAAAAATGAAAATTGGGGAGCAAATCCATTGTTAGGCTACAACTCCAGAGTTCAAGATTACGGCAATGTGATCGGACAAGGAGACCAGTACAAAAGAACCATTACAACCGCAAGTATCGGCTACCAAATCATGCACAACGGTTGGTTAGAGCTAAATTATTTTGGCAGAAAGAACTTATACGAAACCGATGAATTAGAAGAGACATCAATCATCTCTGTCGGCTTTCGCCTAAATATCGATCCAGTCAAGTATGAATTTTAACTTTGGTGTTTGTGCTACCTTTAGCCTTTCACCCTTCACCTTTACCAATTACGAAAGAACTTATACGAAACCGATGAACTAGAAGAGACGTCAATCATCTCTGTCGGCTTTCGCCTAAATATCGATCCAGTCAAATATGAATTTTAAGTGTGGTAGCCGTTAAACCGTTACACCGATAAACCATTAAACCTTTCAAGTGTATCAAGAATTAAAATCAAAACAAAAGAAAATAGCCGTCATCGGATTAGGCTATGTTGGCCTACCTTTAGCGCTGGAATTTGCCAAAAAATTCAGTGTCATTGGATTTGATATTAGCGAAGAGCGGGTAGAAATGATGCGCAACAACATCGATCCATCTGAAGAATTAGAAGCGACTGCTTTCGCAAATAAAGACATTATCTTTACTGCGGATGCGGATGAGTTGAAAAATGCACATTTCTTTATAGTCGCAGTGCCGACTCCAGTTGATGAGCACAAAGTACCTAATTTGAAGCCTTTGATGGGCGCATCGACTACGGTCGGCAATGCCATCAAAAAAGGAGACTACGTGGTTTATGAATCTACAGTATATCCTGGTGCAACAGAAGAAGATTGCTTGCCAATAGTCGAAGAACTGTCTGGCTTAAAATTGAATATTGATTACAAGGCAGGCTACTCTCCAGAAAGAATTAATCCAGGAGATAAAGAGCATACCGTTGATAAGATTTTAAAGATAGTCTCCGGTAGTGATGAAGAGTCCGCAGAAGAAATTGCCAAAGTGTATGGAGAAATCATCACAGCAGGCATCTTCAAGGCAGCGACCATCAAAGTAGCCGAAGCAGCCAAGGTCATAGAAAATACCCAAAGAGATTTGAACATCTCCTTAATGAATGAGCTGGCCATCATCTTTGATAAAATGGGCATTGATACTCGTGCGGTAATAGAAGCAGCCGGAACCAAATGGAACTTTATTAAATTTTATCCAGGCTTAGTAGGTGGACATTGTATTGGGGTGGATCCATACTACCTAACTTATAAAGCCAAGAAACTAGGCTATGACCCGCAGGTCATTTTGAGTGGACGACGGATTAATGACGGAATGCCAGGATTTGTAGCAAAACGCCTAGTTCAAAAAATCATCCAAAAAGGAAAATCACCCCAGAAAACGAAAGTTTTAGTCATGGGTTTCACCTTTAAAGAAAATGTAGCCGATATTCGGAATACAAAGGTGGTTGATTTGGTGAAAGAGTTAATGGAATATTCCATCAATGTACACCTAGTCGATGCCTACGCATCACCCAATGATGTGGTTCGCGAGTACAAACTACCAATGATGGACAAACCATCAGATAATTATGATGCAGTAGTTGTGGCTGTTAATCATCGAGAATATGTTGAGTTGGATACAGAGTATTTTAAGTCGTTGATGAACGGAGCACCTATTCTAATGGACTTAAAAGGAGTGTATGACCAGAAGGAGATGGAAGATGCTGGTATTGAATACTGGAGATTGTGAAGATGGTTAAGGGTAAAAGGTTAATGGTGAACGGCACTCATTCCCTACGTTAAACAGCTTTAAACACCATAGGCAATTAAACAGCCGTAGGCTAGTTAAACGTGAATGTGGTAAATGGTAAAAATGGTAAATGGTTAACGGCACTCGTCCCCTACGTTAAACAGCTTTAAACACCATAGGCAATTAAACAGCCATAGGCTAGTTAAACCTTGATTACCAACTTGCAAAAATAACCAAAAAACCATATCTTAGATACAAAAATAACCATGATTACCGACTTTAATCAACTAGACTTAACCAAATCCTACACCTATCAGGATTATCTTTCTTGGAAGTTTTCCGAAAGAGTAGAGTTAATTATGGGCAAAATCTTTAAAATGAGTCCAGGGCCAAGTCGATATCATCAAGAGATATCAGGGTCTTTGTTTTTCTTGATTAAAAGCTTTTTGAAAGAAAAATCTTGTCGCTTATATTCTGCTCCTTTTGATGTCGTATTACAAAAAGGCAAAAAAACTACGGTTGTTCAGCCGGACATTTGTGTGGTTTGTGATGAGTCCAAATTGGATGACCAAGGCTGTAATGGAGCACCAGATTTGATTATCGAAATTTTATCTCCGGGAAACTCCAATAGAGAAATGAAAGAAAAATTCCTGCTCTACGAAAAAAATGGAGTTCAAGAATATTGGATGGTTGACCCAACGAATAAAGACGTTCTAATCTACACCTTAAATAAAAAAAAGAAGTACATCGGCTCCAAACCTTTTGTCGATGGCGAATTTGTAGAAAGCCAAGTCCTAAAAGGCTTGAAGATAGATGTGAACGATATTTTTAGAGAGTAGGAAAAACGAACCTGGTGCCAATGGCACTTGAACAGCCAAAGGCTAATTGAACGGACAAAGTCCAAATAAACAGCCAAAGGCTAATTGAACGGACAAAGTCCAAATAAACAGCCAAAGGCTAATTGAACGGACGAAGTCCAAATAAACAGCCAAAGGCTCTTTGAACGGACGAAGTCCAAATGAACAGCCGAAGGCTCCTAAGAAATGAAACTAGACAAAAAAGCCTTCGCCATTAAAACTTTTGCGCAAGCAAATAATAATAGAGCCTATTGGTTGACAAAAACTCCAAGGGAACGCTTAGTTGCTGCGTGGATTTTTTCTTGTCGAATGTATAACTTGAATCCTGAAAACCCTGAAGAAATAAAGCTTGATAGAAAGTATTTCAAGATTAGAAGCCGATTATGAATTTTCAAAATCTATTCAACCCTGATTTTCTAGATTTCATTGATGCCATTAATTTGGCAAAGGTTGAATATGTTTTGGTTGGGGGCTTTTCTGTTAACTTACATGGTCATTTTCGCGGAACAGGGGATATGGATATTTGGGTAAAACCCACAAATGAGAATTATAAAAAACTAATCAAAGCTTTTAGTCATTTTGGACTTGCTCTTTTTGATATGACTGAAGAAAAGTTTTTAGATACTTCGAGGGCAGATGTTTTTACTTTTGGCCGTCAACCCGTATCTATTGATATTATGACAAAGGTGAAAGGATTAGAGTTTCAGAATGCAATACAGAAGAGTGTTGAGTTTGAAATTGATAGGAATATAAAGGTGCGAACAATTAGTTTGTCGGACTTAATAAAAGCCAAAAAAGCCAGTGGTCGCTTCAAAGACCTTGATGACATCGAACATTTAACTACTTGAACGGACGAAGTCCAAATTGAACAGCCGAAGGCTAATTGAACGGACAAAGTCCAAATAAACAGCCAAAGGCACCAACCCAACACCATGTCCAAAATTCAAATGGTCGACCTAAAGACCCAATACGCCAAAATCAAAGAAGAAATTGACGCCAACATCCAAGAAGTATTGGATTCTGCGTATTATATTGGTGGCCCCAAGGTGGCAGCTTTTGGCGCAAGCCTAGAAAAATATATGGGAGTCAATCACGTCATCCCGTGTGCCAATGGTACGGATGCTTTACAGATCGCCTTGATGGCATTGGACTTGGAGCCGGGAGATGAAGTGATTGTACCTGCACACACCTATGTAGCAACCGCAGAAGTGATCGCACTCTTGAGATTGATTCCAGTCATGGTCGAAGTGGACAAAGACTCCATGAATGTGACGGCGGATATCATAGAAAAGGCCATCACCCCTAAAACAAAAGTCATTGTGCCAGTACATCTGTACGGACAATCGGCAGATATGGAAGGCATTATGGCGGTTGCCCAAAAACACAACATCTTTGTCGTAGAAGACAATGCCCAAGCAATAGGCGCAGACTATACTTTTAAAAATGGACAAAAAAAGAAAACAGGTACGGTAGGGCATATCGGTTGCACATCCTTCTACCCAGCCAAAAACCTAGGTTGTTACGGAGATGGTGGAGCAATTTTTACCAATGACTCAGAGCTTGCGCAAAAAATAAAAATGATTGCCAATCATGGGCAAAGCCGCAGATACTACCATGATGTAATTGGTTGTAACTCCAGACTAGATGCTATTCAGGCAGCTGTTTTGGATGTGAAGTTGAAGTATCTAGATGACTATGCTGCTGCTCGAAATGCCGTCGCTAACGCCTACGATCGAGCTTTCGCAAATATCAAAGGGTTAAAAACACCATATAGGTCCAAGTTTACTACACACGTATTTCACCAATATACGCTTCAAGTGCTAGATGGGAAGCGTGATAAATTACAGTCTTTCCTTGCGGAAAAAGGAATCCCTACGATGATATATTATCCAGTACCACTTTACAAGCAGAAAGGGTTTGCAAAATTTTATAGTGGAGATACTTTGCCGATAACGGAGTATTTAAGTGATTCGGTTTTATCTTTGCCAATACATACGGAGATGAGTGTGGAAGTGCAGGAAGTGATTATTAATGCAGTTATAGATTTTTTTAAAGAGTAAAATGGAAAAAGGACAACCGTTTTTTTTACACGAGACAGCAATTCTAGATGAGCCTTGTGAAATTGGTGATGGCAGTAAGATTTGGCATTTTTCGCATATTATGTCTAATTGTAAGATAGGTAAAAACTGCAATATTGGGCAAAATGTGGTTGTTTCTCCAGAAGTTATTTTAGGAGAGAATGTGAAAGTTCAAAATAATGTGTCAATATATACAGGGGTTATTTGTGAAAACGATGTGTTTTTGGGACCTAGTATGGTTTTTACAAACGTAATTAATCCTCGTAGTGCCGTCAATCGAAAAAGTGAGTATCTAAAGACGATAGTGAAAAAAGGAGCAACAATAGGGGCTAATGCAACAATCGTTTGTGGGCATAATATTGGACGATATGCGTTCATTGGTGCAGGAGCGGTTGTGACAAAAGAGATTTTAGATTATGCGTTAGTGGTCGGCAATCCTGCAAAACAAATTGGCTGGATGAGTGAACATGGGGAACGCTTACGTTTTAATGAAAAAGGGCTGGCAATATGTAGTGGGAGTGGAGATGAATATAAATTGATTGATGGAATTGTTAGAAAAAATTAGAAGATGGTTTTAATCGAAAATAGAAAAATAAAATTTGCCGTTATTGGTTGTGGACATATTGGAAAGCGACATGCAACAATGGTTGATAGAAATACGGAAACTGAGCTTGTCGGTATATGTGATATAAGACCGAAAGTTGAATTGGGAATTGATGATTTGGATGTTGAATTCCATACTGATTTTGATGAACTACTCCTAATGGATTTTGATGTGCTTAGTATCTGCACTCCAAATGGTTTGCATGCGGCACAAGCGATTAAAGCTTTAAAAAAAGGTAAGCATGTATTGGTTGAAAAGCCAATGGCTTTGACCAAGGCTGATGCTGAAAAAGTAATTTTTAAATCTCTACATCATTCAAAGCATGTTTTTGCTGTTATGCAAAATAGATATTCACCTCCATCGGTATGGATTAAGGAAGTAATGGAAAAAAGGATGTTGGGGAATATTCATATGGTTCAACTGAATTGTTATTGGAATCGAGATGACCGTTATTATTTTAAGGAAGGGGTGCATCATGCTTGGCATGGAACGAAGGATTTAGATGGTGGTACTCTTTTTACTCAGTTTTCTCATTTTATTGATTTACTTTATTGGTTGTTTGGTGACATTACAAATATTCAAGCAAAATTTAATGACTTTACGCATAAAGAATCAACTGATTTTGAAGATTCGGGAAATGTGATTTTTGATTTTGTGAATGGAGGAATGGGTGTTTTGAATTATTCTACGGCTGTTTGGGATGCTAACTTAGAGAGTAGTATGACGATTATTGGAGAAAATGGCTCAGTGAAAATTGGAGGACAATATATGAATGAAGTGGAGTATTGTCATATTAAGAATTATAAAATGCCGGAGTTGGCACAGTCGAACCCAGCAAATGATTATGGTGCCTATAAAGGGTCAGCAAATAACCATCCATACGTTTTCGAAAATGTTGTGGATGTTTTGAAAGGGCGAAAAACGATGACAACCAATGCTTTAGAGGGGATGAAAATTGTGGATATTATTGAAAGAATATACGAATTGAAGTGATACTTTTTTGCTGAATAAACGAATTAGAAACAATCTGAGCTTATGTTAAATGGAAAAACTATTGCAGTTGTTGTACCTGCGTATAATGAAGAAAGTCAAATTGGTATTGTAATAGAAACAATGCCTAGCTTCGTGGACAGAATTGTCATTGTGAATGATTGTTCAAAAGATAAAACGGGAGAAGTGATTGAGCGATATATTGGTGCTGATGATGTGAAAACAATTACATTAAAACCTTTTCCTAAAAAGCCTGAACGAAATCGCTTTAATGAAGCAGAAATGGTTTTGCAAGAAGTGTATGAGACAGAGATAGAGCTTTATACCCCATCTGTCGTTGTAAATAAAACACCCAATACAGACAGAATTATTCTTATCAACCACCTAAAGAATGGAGGGGTTGGTGCAGGGATTGCACGCGGATATAAATGGTGTAAGGATCACGAAATTGACTGTACAGCAGTTATGGCGGGAGACGGACAAATGGATCCAAATGAGTTGGAGGGCCTTTGCCTTCCAGTTATTGAAGAAGGAATTGATTATGTAAAAGGAAACAGGTTGCGACATCCAAGTGCTAGATTAGTGATACCTAGGACTAGGTTTGTTGGCAATTCCATTCTTTCAATTCTGACAAAAATTGCTACTGGGTATTGGCGGGTTTCAGATACCCAAACGGGATATACAACTATTTCTTTGAAAGCACTAAAAGCAATTAAAATACATGACATCTATAAAAGTTATGGAATGCCAAATGACCTTTTGGTTAAGCTTAATATTGAATACTGTACTTTAAGAGAAATTACAATAAAACCTGTATATCGAGTTGGTGAGCAATCAAAAATGAATGTTAAAAAAGTAATACCAACGGTTTCATGGCTTTTATTGACATCTTTTTTTAAACGAATTTGGATTAAGTACTTCAAAAGAGATTTTCATCCAATTTTTCTATTCTATTCCTTTTCTATTTTTTTGGGATTAATAGGTGTTAGATATTTTGTGAAAATAGTAATGGCCTTTATTAATGGAGTCACTCTAAATTATGAACCAATTTTAGCGTTCATTTTCTTAGCAGTTTTCTCTTTTCAATCATTTACCTTTGCGATGTGGATGGATATTCAAGACAACGAAAAACTGTATAAATAGTTAAGATATGTGTGGAATAATTGGATTGTCAATAAAGTCAGATTCAGACATTAAAAATAAGTATAGTGATATACTTCAAGAACTATTTTTGTTGTCGGAGACTAGAGGAAAAGAAGCATCTGGTGTTGCTTTGTATGATGGAAAATCTATTCAGTATTTAAAGACACCGAGGTCGGCGTCAGAATTGATTGGCTCTAAAATTTATAAGCAAACCATTACAGAGTTTGTAGCAAATAAAAATGCTGAATATTATTCTGCATTTGGTCATTCTCGATTGGTTACCGATGGTTATGAGCATCTAAGCTATAATAACCAACCTGTTGTTCGGGATGGTATGGTTGTTATACACAATGGAATCATTGTCAATACAAATGAGTTGTTGAAAAAATATTCCCCTAGTAAGTTAACAGACCTTGATAGTGAATTTATTCCTATTCTTCTTAAAAAACATTTAGGGGATACGAATGATTATAAACGTGCATTAACCAAGTTCTATGATGATATTTATGGGATGACAACCTTCGCACTTTTTTCGGAAAAAATTAATAATTTAATTTTAGCTACAAATAACGGATCAGCTTATTTTATAAAAAGTAAAGCTGATGATGCCTTTGTTTTTGCGTCAGAAAGGTACATTCTAGAAGCTTTGATTGAGAATCAAAATCTGGAGCAATTTTTCCAACCAGAAGCAATTGTTCAATTGAAACCACTTTCCAGCTGTGTTGTAGACCTCGCAACCTTGGAGTTTGATGTCGTGGAGTTGAAAAGTAGTTCGCAAGAATTTTCGGTGATTAATTTAAATACGAAACAAGTTTTAAAGATAGAGGAAATTTCGCTGGAACCCCACTTGAAAGCTAGTGAAGTTAATACGAGTTTGGATCATTCATTTGAGCAAATTCCCCAGGGGCTTTTAGATTTTTATCACAATAGAGTTAATGCGATTTCTAGCCTAAAACGATGTAGTAAATGTATTTTGCCAGAGACTTTTCCTTTTATTGAGTTTGGTAATGATGGAGTCTGCAACTATTGTAGTAATCATAAAAAATTAGTATTCAAAGGAAAAGAACCTTTTGTTGATATTTTGGAAAAACTAAGGAACAAAGATCCTAGAAAGCCTGATTTTTTAGTACCATTTAGTGGAGGTAGAGATAGTAGCTATGCTTTACACTACTTGAAGAAAGAATTGGGATTTAACCCAATTGCCTATTCGTATGATTGGGGCATGCTGACAGACTTGGGACGAAGAAATCAAGCTAGAATGTGTGGTGCTTTAGGGGTTGAACATATTTTGATTTCTGCTGATATTCGAAAAAAGAGAAAAAATATTCGGAAGAATGTTTTAGCATGGCTAAAAAGACCAAGTTTAGGTACTGTGCCTTTGTTTATGGCTGGAGATAAGCAATACTTTTATTTTTCCAATCAGTTAATGAAACAGAATAATCTAAAATTATCAATAATGGGAGAGAATATGCTTGAAACAACCCAGTTTAAATCGGGTTTTTGTGGCATTTCTCCAAGTTTTGGAAATGAGCATACCAATACGTTGTCAACAAAATCAAAGTTACGTATGATGTATTTTTATGGGAAAGAGTTTTTATTAAACCCTTCTTATCTAAATTCATCTATATGGGATACACTTGATGCATTTAAATCTTATTACGTTATGGAGCACGAGACTATAAATATTTTTGATTATTTAAAGTGGGATGAAGGCCTTGTGAATGATGTACTACTAAATCAATATGATTGGGAAATTGATCCTGGGACCAGTACGACTTGGAGGATTGGAGATGGAACTGCGGCCTTTTATAACTATATCTATTTTGTCCTTGCAGGTTTTACGGAATTTGATACATTTCGAAGCAATCAAGTGAGAGAAGGAACATTAAGCCGAATTGATGCCATAGAATTGGCGAGAGAAGAGAATAACGTTCGATGGGATAGTATTCAGTGGTACTGTCGAACTATCGGTGTTGATTGGATTAAGACAATTGAAACAATCAATAGAGCAAAGTCATTATATAAGTGATTTTAATCGTGCTTATGTTTATTAAGGAACTAGGATGATTAAAGACAAATTACGGACAAAATTCAATGTTGACTTGCTTTGGAACATAGTAAGTTTTGGAATGTCCGCAATAATCGGTGTGTTAATAAACATTATAATTATAAAATATTACGACTCTAGCGTCTTAGGTGTTTTTAATCAGATTTATGCCATTTATATTATACTTTCCCAGTTGGCTGTAGGCGGAGTACATCTTTCTGTTCAAAAATTTATTCCAGAGGAAGTTGGAAATAAAGGAAATAGCGATAGTATTTTATTATCTGCATTGGGGTTAACTACAATAACTTCTGTAGTGGTTATGATGTTTGCATACTTTTTGCAAAAAGTACCAGGTGGTATCCTCCAAAGTGATGGGGTGACAGAAGGATTTGTTTTTGTGGTATGGGGGTTAATCTTTTTTTCATTCAATAAAGTGCTTTTAGCTTACCATAATGGCTTTCGCAGGATGAAAGCCTTTGCAGCTTTTCAATTGTTGAGGTTTTTGTTAATGCTAGTATTTTTACTTGGGTTCATCGAACTTGGAATTGATAGTAATAAATTGGCAATCATACTGGCGTTGTCTGAAGTTGTTTTGTTTGTAAGCTTAATGCTATATTCACTCCAATTTATTAGCCTGTCAAATAATTCGGATTTAGTTATATGGCTTAAAAGAAATTTCCATTTTGGAAATAAATCTTTTTTTGGAAATTTTTTATTAGATTTGAATACAAGGGTAGATGTGTTTGTCTTAGGTGTTTTTTTAACGGATACCACTGTTGGGGTGTATAGCTTTGTTGCTTTGATTGTTGAAGGCTTTTTGCAGCTTTCAACTTTGCTTAGAAATAATATTAATCCAATTATTACAAAATGTTATAAAACAAAATCAATCCCAGTTTTAGAAAAATTTTTAAAAATGAATGTGAAGGCCTTCTATAAAATGCAAGTACCTTTAGCATTATTTGCAGTGTTCGTTTTTCCGGTGTTTTTATTGGTTATTGGTATGAACGAATCATTTTATGAAATGTGGGCTTTGTTTGCAATTCTAATCTTAGGAGTCGCGATTGCTTCCGGATATATTCCTTTTTTGATGATTTTTAATCAACTAGGTTTTCCAGAAAAGCATACATTATTTATTTCTTTGCTCTTTATATCTAATCTTGTGTTTAATTTTATCTTTATTCCTCTTATTGGTATTTATGGAGCCGCAGTGGGGACATCTCTTTCCTTTGTGTTATTGATGGTTTTTGAAAAAAGGATTTTGTTTTCCTTATTAAAGGTGAATATTTAACAATGGAAGGCTTGGTAAATTATTTCTTTGTTTTTGGTTTGACTATTGGACTGTATGGTACAATATCTTGGGCATTAGTTCTAAAAATTCTTCCTGATCTTGGAGAATGGGAAAGAGTAATTTTAGGATATTTTTTAAGTATTCCAATTACGACACTTTTCCTTTATTACATGTTGATGCTTTTTCCACGGCAATCTGATTTTTTCTATTTCGGTGGAATTTCATTGATTTGGCTTGTTTTAGGAGCATTGGTTTGGGAGTCGCTGATTATAAATATCCGCAGGTTTTTCTATTCCTTTCGAAAAAAAATAATATTTAATACTCTTTTTATTCTTGTTGGGACTGTTTTATTCTCAATACTTAGTCTTTATGTAATAAAACGCCCATTAACGGAGCATGATACTTTTGAGTATGCTATTCAGGGGAAGGTGTTTTACCTAGAAAAATATATTGGATATAGTAGCCACCGGTTTAATGAAAGTAATGGTTTTTATTTTGTTGGGCTTCATGGGTTTTCCTTTCCCTTAATAATTACATGGGAGAATATTAGTAACTTTGGAACTACTTTTTCTAATTATTTTCTAAAGTTGATGAGTGGATGGTATTCTTTGGGAATCTTGACCTTGAGTCTCATTGTTCTTCGAAAAATTAACAAAAATATTGCAATCATTGGAGTCATCTTATTGGGGATGACATACGGTTTTGTCATGTCAGCAATAAAATTTCATATTGATAGTTACCGAATTTTTCTTATGATGACTTCAGTTTTTCTTATGATGAAGTATCTTAAAACGAAAAAGCTAAATTATTTTTGGGTTTCTTCTGCTATCTGCGGCTTGTTTGCATTTGTTCACTCTACAGGGGTCTTTATTTCTGGGAGCCTTTTTTTAGCTGCGTTTCTATTTGATGATAGTAGAATCTTTGAAAGAATAAAAAAATATTTGTCGGCAGTAGGATTGTTTCTTTTATTTGGGGGGATACATTACGTTTTGGATGTTTTTTGGGGGACTGGTTGGATTTTTAAAGACTTTAGGTTTTACTAAAATATGAAAGACTCCACAAAACAATTCTTGTTTGTCGTTTTTCTAGGTCTTGTAATGGCTTTAGTCTATTCCATTATTGATGCTCATCCACCTAAAAATGTCAACCCAGAGATGGTTCGTCGTCGAATTGAAACGCCAATGAAACTCTGGTTTAATGGTTATTTGGGTAGCTTTTTTAATTATTTCGCAGTAGGAAACCTGAATTGGTTGTCCTTGCTAGCAATTCCTTGGTATGTTTTTTCACAGAGAAAGTTAGAGCGTTGGAAAAAGGCCTTCTTAACTTTTTTAGTACTTAGTACAGTCATTATTGGTGTAGGAGGTTATTTTAATGCTAGGTATCAGTTGACCTTAATGCCTTTGTTTCTGGGAACAGTACTTTATATTTTTGACTCACTGAGTGTCACGAATAAAAACAAAAAAAAATACATCGGTGTGATGTTGATTTGCGCTTTGTTGAACTTCAGCTTCTATTTTTATTCAAATTTTTGGTTAAAATATCAAAGTCGAATTGTGACATTAGTGAATAATAATGTTGGGTCAAATAGTCTTATTTCGACTATTGACTTTCTAGATACGCTGGGTATTTCTTCATCTGATGCCGTGTTAGTGAATGCGATGCCAGAGTTTTATTACTATACAAATATTAAGGGAGTTTATTACCAATCTCTTAAAGATATTTATTATACAACTGATGGTCCAAAGCGGTTGTTTCATGGGCGAACGGACAACGATGTTGTATCCTTCTTGAAAGATTCATTGCATTGCTCCTATTTGTATTCCTATAAAGGGTTGCATATACCCAATAATCCATTTACCAATTTCTTAACTGAAAAAGCCATTTTAATGAAGGTTGATGTTTCTGGAAGAGAAGTATATAAATTGAAAGATTAATGTTAGGCTTGAAGGATGCAAAGATGCGAAATTTAACCCTTTTAGGTGTAAGGTTTTTGATTGCAATAGTTCAAATATTGATTATTCAGCACCTTACATCTAAGTATGGTTTATCCTTTATTGGCCAGTACTCTAAGATTTTATTCCCGATAATGCTACTTACTTCGATGTTTTCAAGTGGAATAATTAATTACAATGGGTATTTACTATCCCAATCACCACGTAATATCATTAGAGCAAGTCAGTTGGCTAGAAGAATTTTGGTGTTTCAAGGCATTGGAGTTGTTATCTCTTTGTTTGTAATTAATCTGTCAACTAGTGTGCCACTTGGGTTGAATCTTATAATTATTTTGTTGTACATGACTCTTAGTATAAATATTGTAATTTATTCTTTTTTAATAGGATTGAAAAAATATACTCGCCAAATTCTTTTTCAATTTTTAACAGTCTTGATAGTTTATGTGTTTTTGGTTTTAATGGACAGTTTAAGTATTCAGTCAATTATAGTGGCTTGGTTGCTTGGAGCAATTGCCGTCGTATTGGGTAATTTAAAATTGTTTCGTTTTGTTCTCCTTGCGGAGAAAACTAATTCTTCTTTTGTTGCAGATGTCAAAATTCTTTGGGCATCCTTCTCGTCAGATGCAAGTACGTATGTTATTCAGCGAGGAGATTTTTTGGTGTTGCAGATGATACCTGTTAGTGATAATGTATTGGGCTTGTATTATTTTTTTTTACAAATAATGGAAGGCATGATGCATGTCGCGAAAGCACTTAGTCCTGTGATACTTCGTGAATATATTTCAAATAAAAAATCTTCCATTTTGTTAGTTGTATTTGCCTTAAGTGTTGTTTTAATCGGTTGTGTTGCGGCAGTTATGTTTTGGGATTTTTGGGTGATTTATTTCTCAAAAGAAATGCTAGTCTATAAATCACTTTTTATAATTTGGACATTTGTTCTAGTTTTGACAAATGCTTTGTACCTATTTCGGAATATTCTTTATGCTTTTGGCGGGTTTGATATGGCATTTTATATCAATGCGATAGGGGTTGCTTTTGTTGCGGGGTATATTTTACTTTTTCCTCTAGAAGATATTACATCTCTGTCTAATTTTTTTAAATTTAAGAGTGGGGTGTTTTTTGTTCTTATTGGTTTTATACTACTAGTTATAAGGACAAGAAGTATTCGAAAAAAAAATAGTGCTATTGGGTGAAAATATTCCTTATTCTTATACTTTCAAGAAGAGTTTATGCTAGAAATTGTTGCTAAAATTATTTCAATTTTGAACTTTAGCTTGATTTTATATATTTTGAAGAAAAAGCCTGAAATGATGGTTAAGCCTTCAGTTTGGTTTGCTATTTTAGCGTTTGCCCAGATTCAGCTAGCAGCAACCTTTTCAACTGAAATGGTTACAGAGAAGCTTAAGGAGCCGAATGTGTTTTATTTATTAACTCATCTAGTTCCTTTTCTAGTTCTTGTGATTTCCCTATTTACATTTCCAGGGACAACCAAGAAGGTTTGGAAGAAAATTGTTCGACAAAGTGAAATTGGTAAAGCGCAAGTTTATCGTAAACTGCTGTTTGTTGTTATTTCGATTGTTGTAGTTATTATTCTGGCTTATTTATATTATGTACCTTTTACGAATACGGGATTTTACCAAAATTTTATAGCACATGCTGATCCATTAACAATTGCTCTAGCACGGGAGAATTCGTTGAAGTTAATTCCTTCGGCTGCTCTTCGATATGCTTTTCCATTCTATCAGAATATTTTGGGGGTATTTGCAGCGGTCTGCATCGGTATATTAGTAAATAAATATTGGGCGGGGAAACGCTTTTTACGCCTTTTGAGCTTAGTGTTTTTTTTATTATTACTAATGATTGGAGTGATGTTGCCTGGTGCTAGAGTGCCTGGTGTTTATATTTTATTAGGAGTTGTGGTTACTTTCTTTTTTCTAAAAAAAGGAAAGATTGCATTGTGGAAATTTGTTTTTGGGGGGTTATTAATAATTATACCTGCATCTATAGTTGAATTATCAAAGTATCAGGTGGACTTGAATATAGCAGAAGTAAGTGATGTCGTATTTAATGAGATTTTATTGCGGAGAATTCTTTCTGTGCCAATGGATTCCGGATTGATTTGGGTTGCTCATATAGAACAAAATGGTTATTTTGGTGTCGCAGGAATTCCTAAAATAGCTTATTTCTTTGGTGTAGAAGGGTACAATGTTGGTAATTATCTGATGAATAAATACGTCTCTTCCGGCGCTATTTTAACTGGAAACCTATCCGTGAGCTATATTTTTGCATATTATTGTTACTTTGGAAAAAGTGTAATACCGTTTCTCGTTGTGGGACCTTTGTTGCTGGATTTTTACGTTTACCTCTATAACTCCCTAAATCGGTACTTAATATTGCCAGCTGTAATTTCCTTAAATATGGCCGCAATGAACTTAGCAGGAACAGAGTTTTTTACCATTTTTTTGACATATGGCTTTTTTGTAGGTGCGATTTTCTTTATTCTTTTACATTTTCTTTTATTTAAAAGATTTCGGAGCGCTGCTTCATAGTATGAAATTTTCCCTGTATATATTGCTTGGATTCTATTTGTTATCTGGTTGTAGGTCCGCTACCCCTGTTATTGTTAGTGCTAAAAAGACATTGGTCATACGTGTTAATACTATTAGTGCTTTTCTTGATGGCATCAATACGATGAATGAGACTTCTGATAAGAATGTTGATTTAGTTTTGGCATCAGGAACCTATGAAGATGTTGTGATCGCAATAAATATAACTAATAAGTCAATTTATCAAAAGAGAATATTGGGAGAAGGTAAGTCTAAAGTTGTGTTGAGTGGGCAGCTATATTTTGGAGTTAGAGGAAATAATATCTCAATAGATAATTTTTCCTTCATTAGAACAAAAGCCTATGGGGATGCCACGCCTATTGTTGCGTTTAAGGACTCTCGAAATTCTGTTGTTCGTAATACTTCTTTTCAAGAAAGCAAAAAATATTTTAAGCGGATACCATGGAAGTTTGCTTATTATGTGACTTTTGTTAGAGGGTTTTCTAATAAAATAATTAATTGCGAGTTTAATGAAAAGTATAGTGAAGGGTCTATCATTACCCTCCATTCTATTTCACGAGAAGGAGCTAATGGTAATCATCATATTATTGATGATAATTATTTTGGACCTAGACCTTATACCAACAGACCGGCAGATACGGCAATGCGGTTAGGGAGTACTGGTGGCGCAGCAGATGTAGAGTCTGCGCACGTTGATTTAGGCATTATTGTAAGTAATAATTTTTTTGATGAATATAGTGCTTATTATGAAATAATAAGCGTAAAATCTGCAGGCAATTTTTTTATTAACAATACATTTTTAAATTGTAATGGATATTTGTCCTTGCGCAATGCAGCAGACTGTAGAGTAGAAGGGAATAGGTTTGTTGGCAATGGGAAGTTAGGAACAAGAGGGGTGCGGATTCAAGGGCCAGGACATCAAATAGTTAATAATTATTTTCAAGGTTTAAGTGGTTCAGCTATCTGGGTATGGGGAGGCAATGGAAAGTTAGAAACAGAGCCTTCAGAATTAAAAATGATGCCAACATATATTAATACAGAGTCGATTCTAATTGAAAAGAATACAATCGTTGATTGTGATATTCCAATTGAGTTTTTATTTATAGATAAAGTAAAGAATTTTGAACTACCTCGAGATATTCTTTTGAAAGAGAATTTGATATTGGGGAGCAATCAAAATGGGCAAGTATTCTCTATTCGGGCGGAGGGGTTTATACCTAGTTTAAGTAAGTTACAGGAAGGGATTCGTACAATAGACAATGTTGTGAAGCTTGCCAAGCAAGATACTTCAGATATTATTCCTTTTGATCGAAATGAATTAGTTTCCTATAAAAAAAAGAAATTGAAGTTTTCTTCTAGAAAAAATTACTACTACTATAAAGCAAAGAAGAAAGTAGGTTTTGTTCCTGATTAGAAATACAATGCACTCTTGAAGTGTATATTGATAATTAAATATACTGATGACAATAAAAATAAAGTACATCGCAGGAGTAGGATGGTGAATAGCACTGCTTGGGCCAAAAGCAAATAGTACATCTGACTATCACGAAATTCTCCATGATGTTGATTATGCTGGAAATGTATTTGTTGAAAAGCTGCTTACACTAAATTGCGAAGAGTTAGAAGCTATTATTAATGCCTAAAAGAAATCGGGAAAAGTGGTAACCGTGAGGGTTACCAGCGGTTTTCTCCGCATATACAGAAAATGCTTCTATTTTTACTTCAGTTTAAAAATGGAGACTCAAGAGTTGTAAATTATTTTGCCAATGGCAGTAAGGCTTATTCCAAAGAAAGAATAGAAGCTTTCTCGTAAGAGAAAATCATCATAATGGATAATTTTAGGATCACAAAAGCATACGGCGTTAAGGGACTCTCTAAACTAAAAACGGGTCATAAAACACAGTTTGAATTGCTTGTTAAACGAGCCCAAGAAGGCGGCGAACCATTAATTCCTTTTGATGAAATTATCAATGTAACCAAAGCATCTTTTACGGCGATTGAAAGTTTAAAAAAGAGTGATTGGGTGAGCGTATAGATGGGGATAATCAGTAAAATAAGGCTCTTTTTTGAAGTTTTCCAAAATATGGGCTGGGATTATGTTCAGCATAGACTTCTGTTAACTCTTAAGCAAAAACTTGGCCTTAGAAAGAAAGAGTATCCAGTTAATCCATCCCCCAAGGTATTTGTAAGTTTAGAAGAATGGAAAGTATTCCCTGCTAGGTTCTTTTTTGATTCTAAAGACGATATTATGGATGTTGGGGACGCTTCAAGTAATTTGAAGAGTGATTATGAAGCATTTTTGAATGGACAATTGGCATTTTTTAATGCAGAAAAAATTGATATTGGTAGAGATTATGATTGGATAACTAACCCGTCGAATGGGTTTCAATATGATGTATCCAAGCACTGGACTGAAGTGGAAGATTTTTCGAAAGAAGCTGGTGATATAAAATACGTTTGGGAGAAATCTCGATTTTCTTATATTTATACACTGATTCGGTTTGATAAGTTTTTCAATGTTGACAATGCGGAGTTGGTGTTCTCAGAGATAATTAGTTGGATTGATGCCAATCCGATTAATCAAGGTCCTAATTATAAGTGTAGCCAAGAGACATCTTTGCGGACATTGAATTGGATATTTGCTCTTTATTATTACAAGCAGTCTGATTTCCTTTCGGAAAATGTGTTTCAAAAAATCATGCATGTTATTTATTGGCAGATAAAGCATGTTAGAGCTAATATTAATTTTTCTAGAAAAACGGTACGAAATAATCACGCCATCACTGAGGTGATGATGTTGTATTTGGGAGGGTTTTTGTTCCCATATTTCCCAGAAGCCGAAGAGTGGAAACAAGTTGGTAAGAAGTGGTTTGAAGAAGAAATCGCGTACCAAGTTTATGAAGATGGAACTTTTTTGCAATTTTCTCACAACTACCATCGGGTTTTAGTACAATTGATGACTTGGGCTTTTTATTTGGCAGAATTGAATGGGGATCAATTTTCTGAAAAGACTTATAATCGAGGAAAAAAGACGTTGAATTATTTATATCAATGTATGGATTTAAGTAGTGGGGAGTTGCCCAATTACGGTGCAAACGATGGAGCACTTTTTTTTAAGTTGAATGGTTTGGCCTACCGAGATTATAGGGGCACTTTGAATGCGCTGTATTACTTCTTTTACAGAAGTCATTTGTTTCAGTCTCCAAAAGTTCAAGAAGATGTGGCTTGGTATGCTCCAAAGTTGGAATCAGTTGAGCAGGAGCTAGTACTAAAACAAGAAGAGTTAAATTCGTTTACCAAAGGAGGATATTATACCATACGAGATAAGGATAGTTTTACTTTCGTAAAGTGTGGTGCTTATAAGGATAGACCGTCACATGCAGATAACTTACATGTAGATATTTGGTATAAAGGAGTAAATGTTTTGCAGGATTCGGGTACTTTTAGGTACAATACAACACAAGACTTTGTTAGTTATTTTACGGGAACAAAGGGGCATAATTCTATTACCTTGGGAGACTTTGACCAGATGGAAAAAGGGCCAAGATTTATTTGGCTTAAATGGCCTGATGCCGTTTCTGCAAGATTGGATGAGAAAGAAAATTTATTTATTTTTGAAGGGAAGGTGCATGCATTTAAACATGTGGGAAAGAAGATTTTTCACAGTCGAAAGGTGACGAAAAACAAAAATAGACCAGAATGGTTGGTTGAAGATTTTGTTGACCATAATGAAGAATTACCGATTAAACAGTATTGGCACTTAGCTTCTAATTTTGATGGAAAAATATTAATTACAGCAACAAATGAATTCGGGGAGAGAATTAGTCCCAAATATGAAAAAGGGTGGTATTCTAGCTTTTATGGAGTTAAAGTAGAGCAAGTTGTAATTGTTTTTATTTCGAGTACAAAACACATAAAAACGACCATAAAGATAAAATGAAAATACTATTAATTCACCAGTATTTCTTGGAAAAAGACGATGGTGGTGGCTCTCGGTTTAACGAGATGACACGTGTATGGGAAGAGCAAGGTCACGATATTACGGTGCTAGCTGGTATGGTGCATTATTCATCAGGAAAGAAGCCTAAAAGATACAAAGGTAAGTATTTTTATAAGGAGACTTTTTATAATGATGTAAAGGTTATTCGTAGCCACGTCTCTGAAGCTTATAATGTTAGTTTTTTGGGAAGATTGTGGGCTTATTTTTCCTTTGTGTTTTCAAGTGTTTATGCAGGCCTGTTTAAAGCCAAAGGGAAGTATGATGTAATTGTGGTTACTTCACCACCGTTGTTTGTGGGCATTACTGCCTATGTCTTATCAGTTTTTAAAAGGATTCCATTTGTATTTGAAGTTCGGGATTTATGGCCAGAATCAGCAATTGACACAGGTGTTTTAACAAATAAAGTGATTATTAAATTCGCCTATTGGTTTGAAGGGTTTATTTATCGCAAAGCCAAGCTGATTAATGTCTTGACTCCTGCATTCAGAGAGAAGCTAATCGAGAACAAAAAAGTCCCACATCAAAAGATCTTATTTATCCCCAATGCAGCTGATTTTAGCCTTTCGGACAAATTGTTAGATACTTTTGATGTACACCAATTCCGAAAAAATCATCATTTAGAAGGTAAGAAGGTTTTTACTTATGTAGGAGCGCACGGAGTTGCCAACCATTTGATACAAGTGGTTGATACTGCAGAACTTGTACGCGATAGAGATGATATTCTCTTTCTCTTAATCGGTGGTGGAATGCAGAAGAAGATGTTGAAAGAAGAAGTTGAAAAACGCAGCTTATCAAATGTGAAATTTGTTGATTCTGTTCCCAAAAGTGAAGTGTTTAAGTATATTTTGGCATCCGATTTTGGGATGTCAGTGTTAAAAAAAGTAGATACTTTTAAAACAATTTACTCCAATAAAACCTTTGACTATATGGCCTGTAAAAAACCAGTTATTATGGTGATAGATGGAGTATCTCGACAATTGGTTGAAGATGCTGGATGTGGGGTCTATGTGGAGCCAGAGAACCCCAAAATTTTTGCAGATGTCATCTTGGATTATGTGCAAAAATCTGATGCAGAACTGGAAAAAGCAGGACGAGCAGGATACGATTATGCAAAACGATATTTTGATAGAGATGTACTGGCCAAGAAATATGTTGAAGAAATAAATAAAGCAATTAAGTAATGACGAAAAAAGTAATGGTAATTTCAGTTCATCCTGATGATGAAACGCTTGGTTGTGGAGGTACGTTATTGAAGCACAAGCAAGATGGAGATTCTATTAATTGCATGTATGTAACTAACGGGAATAGTTTCCAAGAAAAAGCCATTGCAAAATTGGATAGTAGCTATGATTTTGAGCAATCTTTTCAATTGGATTTGCCGGAGATTATTTTAGATGATATTTCTTTAGCAGAGATTATTCCCAAAATGTCCAAGGTGATTAACGAAGTAAGGCCTGATATTATTTATTTGCCAAATCGGAGTGATCCACATTCTGATCATCGTCGGGCATTTGAAGCAAGTGTTGCAATAACGAAGTCCTTTCGATATCCTTTTGTCAAAAAGGTCTTGATGTGTGAAGTAATCTCTGAGACTGATTTTGCGCCAGCATTACCGGAGAATGCATTTATTCCAAATGTTTTTGTGGATGTGTCAGCATTTTTTGAAAAAAAGATGAAGATTATGGAAATATTTGAATCAGAATTACTGGATGCGCCTTTTACCAGGTCGATGGATACAATAAGAGCATATAATCGGTATAGAGGGAGTCAAATTAATGTGGAATATGCCGAAGTGTTTATGCTAATAAAAGAAATTCTTTAAGAATGAAAGTCGTATTTATCGGTGGGTTGACTAATGGAAAGATTGTTTATGACTATTTGAAGTCCAATAAATATGTGGACTTGGGGTTTAGCATTACAAATCCCGACGACTCAAGTAAAGCACGGCATGTTTGTTTTCCTGAAGAAAAGAATATTTTCAAGTCGGGAAGAGCAAATATTTACCTTAATGAGATAAAGGTTTTTAATCCTGATTTAATCATTGTAGCAGGATGGTCTGAATTATTAATAGAAGAATTATTGGCCATGCCGCCATTAGGGGTTGTTGGATTTCACCCATCAAAATTACCTTTTGATAGAGGTAGATCCGTTTTGGCATGGCAAATTGAAGAAGGGTATTCCGAGACTGCTTTAACGATGTTTTACTATAATCACATTCCAGATGGTGGTGCAATTATTGGGCAGGAAAAAATTAGCATTAAATCAAATGATTATATTAACGATATTTTGGACAAAGTTGATGATGCAATTTTTTCCTTGATGAAAGCTTATTTCCCATTAGTGAGGATGGGGCTTGCGCCAAAACGAGAGCAGGATATAAATATTGGTAATTTCAGGAGACTTAGGACTTCAAAAGATTCTGCTATTAATTGGGATAATGATACGGAGGATATTTACAATAAAATAAGAGCAATAGCCCATCCATATCCTGGTGCTATTGGAACAATAGAAGGATGTGAGTATAAGATTTTGAAGTCTAACCCCATTGAGTTTGTTTTTGGTTACAATGAATCACCTGGAACCCTTATAGCTAGGTTGTTTGATGGATCAATGATTGTAAGAACAAGGGATGGGTATCTACTAATTGTTGATTATGTTAAAATAGGATAGAATTGATAGTCGTTATAGGTGGAGGGGGACATGCTCGAGTAATTATCTCTATTTTGAAGTCACGACATCCAATTAGTGAAATTGGATATACGGATATTGATGATAGAGGAGAGATTCTTGGGGCAAGGTATCTAGGGCATGATGATGTAATACTAGAAATAGAGCGTGTTGATGTGGTTATCGGGCTTACATATTTAAAGAGCCCTGTTGATAGAAGGTTAAGAGATTCAATAATCAAAAAGTATTTAGAAGCATCGATTGCATTTCCAGTTGTAAAGGCAACAACAAGTATCATCGCAGAAAATGTCAAACTAGGATGTGGTACAGTTGTAATGGATGGGGTGTTGGTTAATACAGGAGCAAGGATTGGTGCGTTTTGTATTTTGAATAGTAAATCTTTGATTGAACATGATGTTATTATTGGGGATAACTCTATCGTCAGTCCCGGAGCTATTATTTTAGGGGGAACAAAGATTGGAAGTAATGTTTTTTTAGGTGCGGGGTGTATTGTTCGGGATGGCGTGGAGATTTGTGATGATGTAGTAGTAGGGATGGGAACAGTAGTTAATAAGAGTATTTTAAGGCCAGGTATTTATCTTGGTTTTAATGCAAAAAAGTTCAAATAATCACGTCTATTTTTTAGATAAAATTATTAATGCAGTAATGTTTAGAAAAAAAGAAAAAATGGGAAAACGTATATCTGTAAGTTTACTTACAGGAAAAGAATATGAGTTGCCAAATAGTTTTGACGATAGGACTGGGATAGATAAATTTTTAAAAAAGAATTCCAATAAAAAGGTGGTCGTCGTCCAGGGACTAGGTTTTGTAGGAGCTGTAATGTCATTGGTTTGTGCAAACGCACTCTCTGAAAATTATGCCGTTATTGGCGTTGATTTGCCAACAGAAAGTTCCTATTGGAAGATAAAGTCTATTAACGAAGGGACTTTTCCTGTTATCGCGTCAGATCCTAAAATTGAGATTTTTTATCAACAGTCTAGAGAAAAGAATAATTTTTATGCGACTTTTGACCCATATGCTTACACTGCAGCAGATTTTATTATTGTTGATATTAATTTAGATGTTCAGAAGCAGTCGACAGAATTAAAGGACTTAGAAGGGTACGATGTGAATCTTACAGGCTTTAGAAAAGCAATGCAGGCAATTGGACAAAATTGCAAGGAAGATGTACTTGTTTTGGTAGAAACAACAGTGCCTCCTGGGACTTCTCAAAAAATAGTTAAACCAATTCTTGAAAAAGAGTTGAGTGCTCGTGGCTTGACAACCAGTAAATTTCTATTGGGCCACTCCTATGAGAGAGTAATGCCTGGTCCGAAATATATTGATTCTATTCAAAATTTTTGGAGAGTTTATTCAGGAATAGATGAGCGAAGTGCAGATGCTGTTGAGCGATTTTTAAAAACCATAATAAAAACGGATGAGTACCCTTTAACAAGACTTGGGAATACCAATGCAACGGAAATGGCCAAAGTAATGGAGAATTCATATCGGGCGATGAATATTGCTTTTATGGTGGAATGGTCAAGGTTTGCGGAAGAAGCAGGTGTTAATGTATATGAAGTGGTTAATGCCATTAGAATGCGTCCAACTCATAAGAATATTATGCTGCCTGGGATTGGTGTTGGAGGATACTGTTTGACAAAAGATCCATTGCTGGCCAGTTGGTCAAAACAAAACTTGTTTGGTAGTGAAATGGGATTAGGGCAAAGTGAAAAAGGAGTGATGATAAATGATAAGATGCCCCAATATGCTTTTGAATTTTTGCGTAAGCAATATGGAGAGCTAGATGGAAAGAAGGTATTATTGTTGGGAGTTTCTTATCTCAACGATGTTGGAGATACTCGATATACGCCTGTTGAATTGTTTTATACACTACTAAAGAAGAATAATGCGGAAGTGACTCTTCATGACCCCCATGTGCCCTATTGGGAGGAACAAGATGTTTATGTCGAAGCAAATTTAGATAAGCTTTTGACAAAAGAGTATGACATTATTGTGATAAGTACTGGGCATAAAGAATATCGGAACAATCCTGATTTGATTCAGCAACTTTTAAAACAGAAAAACACTTTTGTTTTGGATACCATTGGTGTACTCTCAGAAGATGAAATTAACTCAATAAACTCTAAGCACCCAGTTAAAATTGTGGGTAGAGGAGATATTTAAAAATGGAAAAATGAAAAAAGTATTATTAATTGGTGGTGCAGGATTTATTGGTTTTAATATTGCAAAATTTCTAGCCAATAACCGTGATTACAAGATTACAATTGCAGATAATTTTTTTCGAGCTGGAGGCAAAATGGATGACCTGTTAGGTGAGTTGGTTGCGCAGCATGATATAAAAGTTGTGGCAGGGGATTTTACGGACCCAAAAGCTTACGATGCCCTTGGTGGTGGATATGATTTTGTGTATATGTTGGCTTCTGTTGTAGGTGTTGACTACGTAAATGAAATTCCACATGAGATTATTAGAATTAATACTGCATTGATTTTTAATACCTTAGAGTGGTTAAGAAATGCAAAATGTGGACGGGTCTTATTTACTTCGACAAGTGAAAACTATGCTGGTGCGGTTGAAGCATTTGGCTACCCTATCCCAACTGCAGAAGATGTGCCACTGACTATACAAGATATAGGACATCCTCGGTTTACTTATGCCGTTACTAAAATGTTGGGAGAGTCTGGATTCATTAATTACTCACGAAAGCTAGGTTTTGAAAGTGTAATTGTTCGATACCACAATGTGTATGGTCCTAGAATGGGCTTTAAACATGTAATTCCACATTTAGCTCAACGCTTCAGAAACAATGAAAGTCCTTTTAAAATATATGGCCATGATCAAACACGTGCCTTCAATTATATTGATGATGCTGTTGAAGGAACGGTACTTGCCATGGAGAAAGGCGGTAATCGGGAGATATATCACATTGGGACTATGGAAGAAATAACTATTGAAGATTTGACACGATACGTAGGTGAAATAATGAATTTTGATGGAGAATATGAATATGCTCCAACATATCCAGGGTCTGTAGCAAGAAGATGTCCTGATATTGCGAAAGCAAGAAGAGAGCTCAATTATGAGCCCAAAGTATCATGGAAAGATGGTTTGAAAAAGACAATAGATTGGTATGTGGATTACCTTAATAGTGGCGTTGAATTACACGAGTCTTTTTATGATAATAAGAATAAATCGAAATAAATGTCAGAAGAAAAATTAATTCCTCTATGTGTTCCTAATATTTCAGGGAATGAGTGGAAATATGTTAAAGACTGTTTAGATACTGGTTGGATTTCTTCCGTAGGAAGTTATGTGACACAGTTTGAAGAAATGGTTGCAGAGTATGTTGGTGCAAAATATGGAGTGGCCGCAATGAACGGTACGGCAGCTTTACATATTTCTATGATCGTTGCAGGGGTTAAGCCAGGAGATTATGTAATTATTCCAAATATTACTTTTGTTGCAACGGCTAATTCTGTGATGCACGCTGGTGCGGAACCAATTCTAATTGATGCTTATAAGGATACTTGGCAAATGAACTTAGAGTTGCTAGAAGTTTTTCTTGAAGAAAAAACAATCTTAAAGGATAAAGAAAGAATCCTTAAGACAAATGGACGAAGGGTGAAAGCAATTATGCCCGTTCATGTGCAGGGGAATATTGGAGATATGGATGCCTTTATGCGAATTGCCAATAAGTACGATTTGTTTGTAATTGAAGATTCAACGGAAGCATTAGGTTCCACCTTTAAAGAAAAACATGCAGGTACATTTGGCCAAATCGGAACGTTTAGTTTTAATGGGAATAAAATAATTTCTACAGGTGGTGGTGGAGTCGTTGTTACAAATGATGAAAATGTTGCTAAGAAAATAAAGCATATTACAACAACAGCGAAGACCGATCCTATTCGATATTATCATGATGAAGTAGGGTATAATTATCGTTTAGTTAATGTATTAGCTGCAATGGGCGTTGCACAGATGGAACAATTGGATTCTTTTGTAAAAAGGAAGCAGGACATAGATGCTTATTATCGCAATAGCCTTCAAGGTGTTGCTGATATTTCTTTTCAAAAAGTACTCCCAAATGTAGAACATAACGGGTGGCTTTTTACCATTAAGACAAGTCATCAAGATAAAATATTAAATCATTTGACAAGTAAGCGAATCATTAGCCGTCCTTTTTGGATGCCAATGAATAAATTGCCCATGTATAAAGATTGTATTTATGTTAACGACAATGATACATGTGGAACAATTCATGAGACATGCTTAGCTTTGCCATGCTCCACGAATATTAGTGATGGAGATTTGGAAAGAGTTGTTCGAGAAATAAAACAAGCTGTCAAATAGATGTATAGGTTTTTGAAAAGAATTCTTGATGTCGTTTTGTCAGGTTTGGCGTTATTGGTGTTGTCGCCAATCCTTTTACCAATAGTCATTTGGTTAAAACTGACGGGTGAAGGTGAAGTTTTTTATAGACAACCACGTGTAGGGTATAAGAATACAGAATTCTTAATACTAAAGTTTGCGACCATGTTAAAGGATAGTCCCAATATGGGGACTGGGGATGTGACATTAAGGGGCGATCCAAGAATCACAAAAGCAGGTCGATTTTTGCGAATGACTAAAATTAATGAATTGCCACAATTGATTAATATCTTGAAAGGGAATATGTCGATAGTTGGGCCGAGACCCTTAATGAGAACAGGGTTTCTTCGATATTCTGATGATTTTCAGAAAACAGTATATAATGCTGTTCCTGGTTTGACGGGTATCGGGTCGATTTTATTTAGGGATGAGGAGATGATAATGACAAAGTCAAAACTTACCCCTCATGAATCCTATGAGAAGGAAATATTGCCCTACAAAGGAGCTTTGGAAATGTGGTATCAAGAACACCAGTCTTTGTATACAGACTTTATGATTATCTTCCTGACAGCATGGGTGATTGTTTTTCCCAAAAGCAATTTACAATTTAAAGTTTTTGGGAATCTACCTTCTCGCCCCGATAATTTAGTGGTTTAATTGATAATTAAATTTTTGAGGAAATGCTAATAGACATAATTGCCGGAGCACGGCCAAATTTTATGAAAGTCGCCCCCATCATCGAAGCCATCAAAAAGGCAAAGAGTGAAGGGGAAGATATTGATTACCGCCTAATTCACACTGGTCAGCACTACGACAAGAATATGAGCGGCTCGTTCTTTGAAGAATTAAATATCCCAATGCCGGATATTAATCTTCAGATAGGATCTGGGACACAGGCCAGCCAAGCGGGTGGGATCATGGTCGCCTATGAAAAGATTCTTTTAGAATCTCCGAGTGATTTGTGTTTGGTCGTTGGAGATGTGACGAGCACAATGGCTTGTTCAATAGCTGCTAAGAAACTAGGAATTAAAATTGCTCATGTCGAAGGCGGTATTCGTTCTTTTGATATTACGATGCCGGAAGAAATCAATCGGATGGTCACAGATTCTATTACGGATTATTTCTTTATTACTTCTGATGTTGCAAATGCAAACTTAAAGAAAGAAGGGCATGGTGATGAGAAGATTTTCTTTGTGGGCAATACCATGATTGATACTTTGCTTAAGAATCAAGACCGTTTGCGGAAGCCAGCCATCTGGGATGAGTTAGGGCTTACGCAAAAAAAATACTTTGTGATGACCTTGCATCGTCCAGCCAATGTGGATGAAGAGCAACAACTCAAGTCCTTAATGGACGAAATCATTCATAATAGTCAAGGAATGCCAATCGTCTTTCCCGTCCATCCGCGTACGGCTAAGATGCTGCAAAACTTAAATATAGAAGCACCAAATCTGCACTATGTAGGTCCTATGGGCTATTTAGAATTTAATTATTTGGTCAAGCACTCCTTCGCAGTGATTACGGATTCTGGTGGAATTACAGAAGAAACAACCGTAATGAGTGTGCCTTGTATGACCTTACGGGATAACACAGAAAGACCAGAAACCATCACAATGGGAACCAATGAGCTAGTCGGTACAAATCCCGACAATATCGCCCCAGCCATGAAGCAACTCTTTTCAGGCAACTGGAAAAAAGGGGGGATTCCACCAATGTGGGACGGGCAGACTGCCCCAAGGATTGTGGAAATACTTCTTCAGACTCAGAAGCTGTGAAAAGGGTTAATGGTAAAGGTTAACGGTAAAAGGTGTGTAGGCTTTGGTGTGTTAAAAAAAAATGAAATCAAGCAAGGCATTAAAAATCAGTTGAACAATTGAACGACCTGCCTGCACAGCGGGTAGATTTAGCAATTGAAGCATTTAACACGTAACAATATGAAATGCAAAATATGTGGGCGCTCTGGCCAGTTTCATGTTCTATCATTAAGTCTTTCTGGTGGAGACACTAGAAATGATGTTTGTCAAGCGTGCAAACTGAAACAAAGTCTAAAGTCTTTTAAAAGCTTAGAAGAGTTAGATCAGTTTGAAGCGGACTATTTTGATTTGGAAAAGCAACTAAAGCGGACGATTCAGGCGATTCCTGAGCCAATGGAAGCACCCAAAGCATTTGAAGGTCTTGCACTCACTCCGATGTCCATGTACAAGCATGTACAAGAAGTACTGGCAGAGATAAAAGTTCGAAAAATGGAAATGTTGATGGAAGAAGATAGTGAGTTTCGGATTAGGTATTTACTCAAGATAGCCATCGAAGAAGAAGAGTTTGAACAGGCAAGTGTATTGCAAAAACAATTAGACGAATTGCAAAAATAATAGTATTTAAATTTTTTTGCTAAGTACAGGACAAAAATTTAGAACCACGTGAAAACCAAGTTTTTTTATCATTCTGCCCCATTCTTAGGGGATCCCGATAACTATCGCGATAACTATCGGGATGGGGGTTTCGATAAAAAACTTAAAAAACTTGGTTTACTTCGAAGGATTTATGTTTTGTCCTGTAGTCAGATCAGCTGGTTACATTTGTTGTGCTGGCCATTCAAGAAAAGAACTGACTAAGAAGATCAGTAAAAATCTGTTTTTGCACGCAAATGTCAAATCTATGTAAATCCGTACAATCTGTCAAATCTGTGTTCCTTCCTTAGCGGACGATTCAGACTATGCCATAGCCGATGGAAGCATCCAAAAGCACTTGAAGTTGCGAAATACAATAAAAAAGGCGTAAATTTACAACTATCATTTTAATATTTACGCCAAAAAATGAAATCAAGACATATAAAATCAACCTTGTTGGCCTTTTGTCAAGCTACAAAGAATAACAGCTTTATTGACAAGTCAATTGATGAACTTAAGAAATAATTGGTTTGCTTCGAAGGATTTTAGTTTGTCCTGTACTCAGTTTTAGACTAGTAGAGAAGAAATAAAATAAAATGAAAAAAGCCCTAATTACAGGAATAACAGGCCAAGATGGCGCCTATTTGTCTGAATTGCTACTCAGCAAGGGTTACGAAGTACATGGAATAAAGCGTAGAAGTTCTTCCTTTAATACAGGGAGAATCGATCACATCTATGAAGATCCCCATGTAGATAATCGCAGATTTATTTTGCATCATGGAGACTTGACAGACAGCACTAATTTGATTCGGATCATCCAAGAAGTCCAGCCAGACGAAATTTATAATCTAGCGGCGATGTCGCATGTAGCGGTAAGTTTTGAAATGCCGGAATATGCAGCAGATGTCGATGCGATGGGTACATTGCGCTTATTGGAAGCTATTCGGATTTTAGGCCTTACGGAAAAAACGAGAATTTACCAGGCATCTACTTCGGAGTTGTTTGGAAAGGTACAGGAGATTCCACAGACAGAAAAAACGCCTTTCTATCCACGTTCTCCATACGCTGTCGCAAAAATGTATGCGTATTGGATTACAGTGAATTATCGGGAAGCGTATAATATGTTTGCCTGTAATGGGATTTTGTTTAATCATGAGTCTCCGTTGCGTGGAGAGACTTTTGTGACACGTAAGATTACAAGAGCTGTCGCAAAAATTGCCTTAGGCTTACAAGATAAGTTCTACCTAGGTAATATGAATGCCAAGCGGGATTGGGGACATGCCAAAGATTATGTGGAGTTGATGTGGCGAATTTTGCAGCATGACAAACCAGAAGATTTTGTGATTGCCACAGGACGGACCACATCAATTCGTGATTTTGTCGTGATGGCTTTCGCCGAAATAGGGGTGGAATTAGAATTCTCCGGTAACGGACTGGACGAAGTGGCCAAAATAAAATCCAGCACCAAATATGACTTACCAATAGGTAAAGAAGTATTGGCGGTAGATCCCAAATATTTTAGACCTACAGAAGTCGAGCTTTTAATAGGAGATGCCACAAAAGCCAAAGAAACGTTGGGATGGACGCCTACGTACACCTTGGAAATGCTAGTAAAGGAAATGGTGCAAAGTGATTTGGTTTTGTTTGAAAAAGATCAGGTTTTGCGCAAGCATGGATTTGATATTAAAAATGAATTCGAATAACCCACCCTGGATGTAGAACAAATTCATGAATTTGTTCTACAAAAACAAAAAAACAAATGTTCAAAATAAAAGGAAAAAACAAACAAGAGGTATTCAAAGAGATTGAGCGTAAGCTCAAGAATCAAGGATTCCGTTTTGTTCGTACAGATTTCAACCGCCCATGGGGCGGTTTTTTTGCTATTGACGAAAGTCAAGCAGAGAAGTTCATAAAAATATATTTTCCTGATGACAAGGCTGAAGAACTAAGTAAAGGAGGAATGGTGAGTCCAAAAATTCTGATTGTTGCACCGAAGAAGCGTTTGTCTTGGCAGTATCATTTACGTCGCGCCGAAGTTTGGCGAGTGGCTGAAGGAGCCGTAGGAGTAATGAAAAGTGATGATGACCATCAAAAAGGAGTGACAGTGCATGGGCGAAAAGAAAAAATAGTATTAAAAAATGAAGAACGACATCGTTTGGTAGGATTAGATGAATTTGGAGTTGTTGCCGAAATATGGCAGCATACAGACCCTAGTAATCCTTCTGTGGAAGACGATATCATTCGCTTACAAGATGATTTTGGCAGATAGCCTACCCAATACCCCAAAAGGAGCAAAGCGACGCCCCAAAAGCGAAGCGCCCTAATAACCTAGTAACCTAATACCCCAATACCCTAACAATCTAATACCCTAATAATGAATTACATAGCAATAATGGCAGGCGGAGTAGGTTCCCGTTTTTGGCCAGCAAGCCGCGAAGACAAACCTAAACAGTTTTTGGACATAACAGGAACGGGGCAGTCACTCCTGCAGATGACAGTCGAGCGATTCAAAAAAATTGTACCTGTTGAAAATATTTTTATTGTCACCAATAAAAAATATAAAGCACTGGTCAAAGAGCAATTGCCAGAACTTACCGATAATCAAATTATTGGTGAGCCTTCTAGAAACAATACGGCACCATGTGTTGCCTATACTGCCTTGAAGTTGGCAAGCCTAGATCCAAATGCGAATATGGTGGTGGCTCCTTCAGATCATTTGATATTAAAAGAAGATGCTTTTATTTCACAAATTAACAAAGCGTTGGATTTTGCTTCTACCAATGACGCCTTATTGACCTTGGGTATCCAGCCGTCTCGGCCGGATACTGGATATGGATACATTCATTTTGAAAAAGAAGCTAAAGGTGGAGTGCATAAAGTAAAGGCGTTCAAAGAAAAACCGAATTTGGCGAAAGCCAAAGAATATGTTGGCAGCGGAGACTACCTGTGGAATGCTGGAATCTTTATCTGGAGTGTCAAGAGTGTACTCAAAGCTTTTGAGCATCATGCAAATGAGATTCATCAAATTCTGAGTGAAGATAATGCGGCATATAATACCGACGGTGAGCAAGATTATATCGATCGCGTCTATCCGACAACACCCAGTATATCAATAGATTATGCGATTATGGAGAAGGCAGACAATGTCTATACACTGCCTTCTGACATCGGTTGGTCTGACCTAGGTACTTGGGGGTCTCTGCATGCAGAGTCTCAAAAGGATATAAATGAGAATGTAGTTCTTGCTGATACCGTTATTTTAGCGGAAGCAAAAAATAATATGATTCGTTTGCCAAAAGGGAAACTGGCCGTGATAAAGGGGCTGGAAGATTATATTATTATTGATGAAGGAGATGTGTTGCTAATTTACCCGAAGTCAGAAGAGCAGGAGATTAAGCAGGTGCGAAAGGGGATAGAAGATGATAACGGGAAGAAGTATTTATAAACCAAATTATTTAGCTAATTTTGAAAGTTGCATTGGTCGCAAATACGACGTGGAATATATATAATTTTAGGCTGAATGTCATTGAGATGTTGCTTAATGAAGGCCATGAAGTTGTGGTGATGGCCCCCGTTGATCATTATATTTCTTATAAGGAAAAGTTTAAGACTGTAATACACATTCCTTTGCATACTTTAAAAAGAAAAAGTTTAAATATCTTTAGTGATATTGCTTTTGCTTGGGAACTGAAGAAGATTTATGCAAAAGTAAAACCAGATATAATTCTGCATTATACGGTAAAACCAAATATATATGGTGGTTGGGCTGCAAAAGAAAACGGTATTAAGTCTTATGCTTTTGTGACAGGATTAGGCTATGCTTTTTTACATAATGGTATCGTTGAGAAGATTACAAAAAAATTATATCACTGGAGTAATCATTTTCATGAAAAAGTAATTTTTGAAAATATCGATGATCGTTTGTTTTTTATCGAATTAGGGCTCATAACAAAAGAACAGGGTGTTTCTATCAAGGGGTGTGGAGTAAATACAGATTTTTTCAAACCAATGATGCGAACAGGAGCGCAAGAAAAATTTATTTTTACTTTTTTGGGTAGATTGATTTATGATAAAGGAATAAAGGAATTCGTGGATTCAGCTAAAATAATAAAAAGAAAATATAACCATGTTGAATTCTGGATTATTGGTGATGTGGATAAAGAAAACCCTGCGGCTATAAAGGAGAGTGATTTGGTGTCATGGGTTAAGGAGCGTACAGTAAGGTATTTAGGGTCTAAATTTAGTGTGAAAAAAAGTATTGCTGACTCAGATTGCATAGTGCTCCCTTCTTATCGTGAAGCAATTGCTAGGACGATAACAGAAGGAATGTCAATGGAGAAGCCAGTTATTGCAACTGATACTGCAGGGTGTCGCGAAGCAATAGATAATAATAAAAATGGTTTTTTAGTGCCAGTTAAGGATGCTGTTGCTTTAAGTGTTGCAATGGAACAGATGCTTCTATTGTCTAAAAATGAACGTGCAGAGATGGGACGCCATGGGCGTTTGAAAGCTATATCCGAATTTGATGATAAAATAATTGCTAATAGTATTAAAGAGATCCTATTTGGAGTATAAGAATATTTCGAAAAAAAAGATGATCCATATTGCCTATTATTTCCCGCCAATAAAATCAGTTGGAGTAAATAGGAGCAACCGGCTGGCCAATGAGCTGGCTTCTTTTTTTTCTAGCTATACCGTTTATACCACAACAAATAGAAATAGACTTCCTCAGCAGGTGTTGCCCATAAACAACTCTATCAAGGTTGTTGAAATTCCAACTTTTGATTTTAGAACTTTTTTATCCTTTTTTAGAAAGAATGAGAAAGTACATTTTAATGCCAATTTTAAGAAAAAATTTTTACTTATTTGGTGGGCTAAATTCATAGCATCATTCCCATTTAACTTACTTTTTGGACAGGGTGGTTTGATTTATATAATATTGACTTTTAAGAGAATTATAAAACAAATAAAAAACGACCCACAGGGCTATGTGGTTTTTTCAGTGTTTCATCCCTATGCTGATCATGTGATTGCTTATCTTGTAAAAAGACGACTCCCCAATGTGCTGTGGATTGCGGACTTTAAAGACTTACATTTAGACCCTGTATATAGTAATTATATCTGGAAGCCGATTCAACTTTGGTTTAATAAAAAAATACTACAACGAGCTAATTTCGTGACGACAGTGTCAGAAGGGCTTGCGCAAAATTTAAGAAAGTTTCATAAAGATATCTTCGTGTTGCCTAATGGAGTGAGCAAAATTCCAGTACAACAACCATGTTATGATGATAAGTTTACGATAGGATATACAGGAGCAATGTTTCAAGACAAACGCCGCCCACATTTATTGTTGAAAGCGATTCAGGAGCTTATTCTTGATGGAATAATTGGCAAGAATGATATTCGGATTCTTCAGGCAGGAAGAGATTTAGCGATATGGAAGGCTTTGATTGAGCAGTTTGAGTTAGAAGGTGTTTTTGAATCAGTAGGGATAGTTGCTCTAACAGAAGCACATGAAATACAATCTAAATCACACATGAACTTACTCTTGACCACTTCTCACGAAGAATATAAAGGAGTACTGACGTCAAAGATATTTGAGTATTTGGGGGCAGCCAACCCTATTATAGTCGTGATAAATGGACCTAAAGATGAGATTTATGAAGAAGCGATGTCTGGAATTGAACATGTTTTTGTAGGGTATAATACCGATGCTTTGGATGAATTAAAACATTTTGTCTTGAGTTATTATTCCTTATGGAAAACCAAGAAAGAGTATCCATGTATCAATAAGGAGAGTTGGGACCGTAGGTATTATTGGCCAAATACCATTCAGGGCTTAGTCGAAAAAATCGAATCGGTTGTTTAGAAAAAGGAAAATTTTAACGATTGTTGGCGCTCGGCCACAATTTATTAAAGCAGCATTAATTAGCAAAGCCATTAGGGAGTCAGCAGGTGTTATTGAGGTGATGGTGCATACGGGGCAACATTTTGATTTTTCGATGAGTGATGCTTTTTTTAAGCAGTTAGATTTAGAAGCGCCGAAGTATTCACTTGGGATACATTCTTTGTCTCGGGAGAAGATGAGTCGGTTGATGGCGAATAAGATTACAGAAATAATTAAAAAGGAGAATCCTGATATCGTTGTGCTTTATGGAGATACCAATTCTACCTATGCAGGAGCGTTGGCGGCCCAAAACTTTGATTTAGCAATTGCTCATGTGGAAGCAGGTCTGCGCTCTTTTGATGAGCAAATGCCAGAAGAATTGAATCGAGTTTTTGTGGACGCCGTAAGTGATTATCTTTTTGCACCTTCTAAGAGCGCTTTGGCATTCTTAGAGCAAGAATATCAAGAAGGATGGACAGTTTTTAGTGGAGATATAATGAAGGATGCAGCTATTTATTTTTCGCCAAGAGCCATTCGCCCTAAGAGTTTGGCAGATGGTGATTTTGTGCTTGCGACATTTCATAGAGCGTCCAATACAGATGATGAGCAGGTTTTGCGAGAGATCGTTGGCGCACTCAATGAAATACAGGAGAAAACAAACGTTGTAGTACCCTTGCATCCTAGGACTAAGTTGGCTATAAGAAAATTTAATATTACCTGTGATTTTTACTCTTTACCGCCAGTAAGTTATTTTGAAATGCTCTATCTGTTAAAAAATACAAAGCTAGTCCTGACGGACAGTGGTGGACTCCAAAAAGAAGCTTATTATTTTAGGAAGCCATGTGTTGTTTTAAGAAAAAATACGGAATGGGTCGAGCTCATTGAATCTGGAGCCAGTAGCTTATGTGGTCATTTATCTAAAGAAACTATTCTAGAGCAATATGAAAAAATGAAAGGTAAGCATTTGAATTTTGATAAAATCAACCTGTTTGGAGATGGCGATGCAGCAAAAATAATATTTCAAAACCTGGAAGCCTATCTAGATGTATTAACCTGAATCCAAAGGTTTGGCCGAACTCAGGTTATTAGATTAATTTTGGATTTTTTTGATCAAATTTATATAGAGCGATTCCACATGCTTTCGGTTGTCTCCCATCATGTCAAAGATACTATTGTGAAAAAGAATAGTCACATGAGTCAGTGCGCGATTTTTTTCTAAAAAAGTATCCAAATGATTTTTTATCTTGTCAAAGTCGTAATTATCCTGCTCAATTAAACTCCATTCCATTATAACTAAAGGAATTTCTATAAAGTTATAAGCTTCTTCTTTCGCAAAATTATAGAGCTTGTATCCAAAACCAGTCCCACACCGAAACCCAATCATATCGCGGTAACCAAGTGTCGAGTCTTCGATAATTCCTTGATTTTCAATGATCTCTGCTGTTTTAGGAAATTGAAAACGTAGATAGTGTTGCCGGGCTAATTCAATTTTTTCTCCAAGTACTTCTTCTAGTGCTTTCTTTTCTTTTCTGTATAATTCTTCGTTGGCGTAAGCGGAATAGCTAGGATGTAAACCAACCTTGTAACCTTTTTTTTGAGCTTGCGCTAAAATACGTCTGGCAATCGGCGAGTTAATTTTATAAAAATTATCGTACTTGGTGATGCCGCCAGCCATAAAATAAATCACTTTCTCCATGGCTTCTGCTCTAAACAGCCAGTCAAAAGTGTCATACGGGTCTTTTGCTTTTTTAGCCCGTATTTTTTGGTAAGTACGGAATAAATTAATTTGTGCTTTTATGCCCTTTCGCTCAATCAATAAAAGTCGGCCAGATGCTTTGATGAGTTTGTAGAAATTAGGTAGTTTGAAAGGGTTATCTACATCGTGTGTTAGGCGATAAGTAGTTTTACGCTTTAAGGGCTTTGCGCCAATAGCTGTGAGAAAAGCAAAAACTAAATGATCCACAACAGGCATCTCCTGCAGGTTGTTTCTTGGGATAAAATGATTCTCTCTGGTACCCATGCCCCAGTTTTCTTTCATGTCAGGCGGAATGACATGTTCTTCGAATCTACTGATGTGGAAGAAAATGGTTTCGATTAAGTCAAATGAAAATAGGTTCTTTGTTAATAATTCAACTGATTCTTTTTCTTGGATTTCGACAGAGTAGATGCGCTGGTTGCCGAAAGTGTAAGTGTTCGGTAGTAGCTTATGGGTGGGTGTCTCTTTGGTATTAAAAATGATGTTTTGTGCAGGGATGTGAAAAGTACCTGTCGGTTCTTTGCCGTACGAAATACTATGCGGGTTGTTTTTAGAGAAAATGAAAGAAATAACTCCATTGTTTAATGGGTGATTTTGAATAAAATCAAAAACATATTTTATCCTTTTGTCGAAAGACGAGTCTTGAATATGAATGTAAAAAGTGGTCAAGGTTTAAGGATTTTAAGGATGTCGAATAGTTTGTTTTTTCCTTTAGTGATGTGGTGGTAGGGAGTCGTGGTGTCTGTGAATTTACTATTAAAAAAAGTAATATTTTTTATAATGCTTCCTGCAAAATCAAAAGATTGTGTTATGGGTGAGAAAATTTTTATTGCTTGCCAAGTTGTCCAAGTCATTGCAAGTCGATTTGGGCCTTCTCGACCACTTGCAAGAAAATAGGCGGTTTGTTTGTCCCAAACAAAGTACCCCGCAGCGATTATTTTTCCTTCTTGGTTGGATGTGAATATTATTTTTCTTCTCTTTTTTTCTTTTAGGATACGGTCTAAGTTGTTGAAAAAATCATAGGAGTAAGGTGGAGCCATTTTTTGCTTCTGAAACATTGATTGATGAAGCTTGTAAAACAATTCAAAATCATCTCCTTCTGTGCTGGTTAATAACTGCCCCGCTTTCTTAAGGTCCTTTCTTAGGTTTTTCCGAAAGGAATTATATACAACGTCTAAATTATTAATCTTAAGATTAAAGGAGTACATGGTGGTTTGCTTAAATCCGGCCCAATAAAAGGGAAGCCAATTCTTAAAATTAGGGTGGTGTACCTGTTGGACGTAGCTTGTTTTTGGTAGCTGTGTGATGAGCTGTGTCGTTAAATCTTGCTCAATTAAAAATTTGTGTTTTTTGAGATGAAAAAACTGAATGCCTAAATACGGAGTTAAAAGGGGCATCTTTATAACCCGGAAGTTTTTATATTTGGTGAAGTAGTAGGGCAATACAGCTAAGATATTTCCTTTCTCTTCTACCACGCAAACATCCCAGCGCCCATCAACACACACCGCATCCAGCCACCAAGGCTGAGAGAATAAAGGAATATAATCCCTAGTCCCACAAAATGCTATATATTTGTCTTTATTCGTCAATGAATTATCTTTATGTGTGGAATAACAGCCGTTATTTCCTTAGACAAAAGTAATGTTTCTAAGGAGATAATACAAAGCATGACCGACGCCATCATCCATCGTGGACCAGATGACGAAGGTTTTTACTTCGGGGATGACTTTGCTCTGGGGCATAGACGCCTGTCAATCATAGACTTATCTCCAAAAGGTAAGCAACCAATGCAGTACAAAGGTAATAGAATAATCTTTAATGGCGAAGTATATAATTTTCAAGAAATTCGAGATGAATTAATTAAGGAGCGCTATACGTTTGAATCGCAGACCGATACGGAAGTTATCTTAGCAGCCTATGATTTTTGGGGAAAAGAGTGTGTGCAACACTTTAATGGAATGTGGGCTTTTGTAATATATGATCAAGTGAATCATAGACTTTTTGCGTCACGTGATCGTTTTGGGATAAAGCCATTTTATTATCGCGCTTCGAGTCAGTTTTTTGCTATCGCTTCAGAAGCAAAGCAGTTTACCTTTTTGCCAGATTGGAAGCCAAAATTAAATAAAAAGCAAGCATTTGATTTCTTGTCTGTTGGTTACCATAAGCATGCCGATGAAACACTTTTTGAAGGGATATTCCAATTGTCGGCAGGGCACAATATGATTTATGACCTTGCAGAAAAAAAAATGACTATAGCACCTTATTATGACATTAGCCAAATCAAGGAAGACAAAAGCCTTTCTTTTGAAGGCGCAAAAAATAAATTTCAATTTATTTTTAAAGATGCCATTAGGCTTCGGATGATGGCTGATGTAAAAGTAGGGTCGGCTCTGTCGGGCGGCTTAGACAGCTCTTCCATTGTGTGTAAAATGACACAGTTAGGGCATACCGTAGAAACGGTGTCTGCTTGTTTTTCTCAAGAAGAATATGATGAACGCCCTTGGATGAGCGCTGTTGTAGAAAAAACGGGCGCAGTCGCACATCAGGTATTTCCTAGGCTGGATGATTTAGTTCCAGAGCTAGATAGAATGACTTGGTTTCATGACGAACCCATTATTTGGCCAGCCTTGTTTACTCAGTATCAAGTATTTCGTAAAGCACAGGAAGAGAAAATTGTCGTAATGTTAGATGGGCAGGGAGCTGATGAAGTGCTTGCGGGCTACCCGAAATTCTATAAAGCCTATTTTAGAAAACTAGCGAAGCACTCCCCTTTTCGTGCACTTAGGACATTGTATGCTTATTTTCAATTACATAGTATCGGGCTTTCAGGTGCCGTTGGTCAGGTTGCTGCTTACGCAAAAAAAGGTAAAGAGAGTGTTGATTGGTTAGACGATAATTTTGGCCAAGCGATTTTTTTACGCAAGCCAGAAACGACGATAAGAGAAGTATCAATAAGCCTATTGACACAAGTAGGCTTACCCGCATTGCTGCATTATGAAGATCGAAATTCCATGGCTTTTTCAATCGAATCTAGATTGCCTTTTTTGGATCATCGGCTAGTAGAATTATTAATTCAAATGCCCGATGAATTTAAAATAAAAGATGCTAAGCGAAAGTTTATTTTAAGAGAAGCGCTAAAAGATATTTTGCCAAATGAAATCTATACAAGATATGATAAAATGGGCTACGAAACCCCTTTCGGGGAATGGATGAAAGAACATTCAAATATAATCAAAAAGGAACTGGAAGATGCAGTCCTTGGCTTAAAAGGAATTGTGAATCAACGTGTTATGGAATTGGATGAGCCTTTAGTTATTTGGCGAATTATCGCTTTTAATCGGTGGGTAAAGCGGTTTGGGGTGGATTGTTCTTAATCGGCTTTTCTGTGTCGCAAAATTACTTAAGGATATTAGTAACCCCTACCATGGGTCAGCTAACGCTGTTCGCTCCCTTCGAACCTTGTCAGGTTCGCCCTGCGGACTCGGTCGTTCATCCTTAAAATGGGAATGATAAGGTATTAACCAATTTTGCTAAAATCTTGGCAAGGATTGTCGCTACTACAAATTTCCACTACTTTCCCATTGCAAGGGGTCGCAAAATTACTTAAGATTATTAGTAACCCCTACCATGGGTCAGCTAACGCTGTTCATTCCCTTCGAACCTTGTCAGGTTCGCCCCTGCGGACTCGGTCGTTCATCCTTAAAATGGGAATGATAAGGCATTAACCAATTTTGCTAAAATCTTGGCAAGAATTGTCGCTACTACCAATTTCCACTACTTTCCCAATGTAAGGTGTCGCAAAATTGCTTAAGGATATTAGTAACCCCTACCTGTTCCCCTTAAAATGGGAATGATAAGGCATTAACCAATTTTGCTAAAATCTTGGCAAGAATTGTCGCTACTACAAATTTCCACTACTTTCCCATTACAAGGATGAACGAACAGTCCCGTAGGGTCTTGACGGCAGTCAATAAGTGAGAAAACCGCATTAGCGGGTAATGGGGTTATTAAAAAGCAATTTGTAGTAGCGACATCATCGTGGTAGAGAACTTTTCTGTGTCGCAAAATTACTTAAGGATATTAGTAACCCCAACCATGGGTCAGCTAACGCTGTTCACTCCCTTGGAACCTTGTCAGGTTCGCCCCTGCGGACTCGGTTGTTCATCCTTAAAATGGGAATGATAAGGCATTAACCAATTTTGCTAAAATCTTGGCAAGAATTGTCGCTACTACAAATTTCCA
>JAUTBZ010000021.1:0-44100 GCA_032361785.1 Lepetodrilus galriftensis
GCCTGCGATCAGAAAATAGATCGCAGCATGGTCAAACCGTTGAAAGATCTGCTTAGCACGCTGATGTGTGACCGCATGATAGAGGGTCGAACTGCCAAACAATATCACCAGTGACGCCCCATAGATCGATGCTGCTACAACATGTGTTGCCAAGCCACTTGTAAGAGAAAACACAATCAAGAGTACCAAAGCGGCAATACTTAGTAAAAATCCGACACCATGTGTGATAGCATGCCAGATCTCTTCAGTCAACGAGAAGTGGTTAACGGGATGCTGCATCACTACTCTCCTCTTACCTTGAGATCATCAAAAGCTGTCACAGAATCTGCTTTGGTCCAAAGTCCTACATAGCCTTTGACAAAAAAGCTATCATGATGGTCGATATAGAGTATACTATCTAGATAGGCCTGGATATGGTCGCCCTGCGCAATAACCCTGATCGTATGCCACTTTCCCAATGCCGGCTTAGTAACTGTTGCTGAAGCGATCTGTGAACGACTGCCCTCTGTAAACGTATAGAGGCGGAAATTATCCTCTAATGCATTGGCACGAACGATATAGTAGTTCGCCTCATCCAAGGCTCGAAATACTACCCCTCCACTCGCATCGATACGGCCAGAGAGAGGCTTAAATCTGACAGAAATATCTAGCGTGCCAAATTGCTCCTTTTCTCTGAGAATAAGGGGGAAAGAATCATCAGTAGCTGTCTGTACCAATGTACCGTTATCCCACATCCATGTACCCTCATGACTTTCCCAAGCCTTCTCTTTCTGACTAAAGTCCTCTGTAACTGTCTGTGTATATCTCTGTACTATCTTCATCTCTTTGATATCTGTGTTACTCTCTCTTCCACATCCTGAGATCAATAACATCCCCATCAAGGACAGTGTAAAAAAAGAGGATCTCATGGGGTACTCAGCTTCTCACCCAGTGCTCTGTAGGTACCACCCATTCTGGCTATGGCGTCAAACTCCAACTTCATTTTCACTGGATCAGAGATGATCGTCTCATCTACATAGAGATGCTCTATCTCGATGATGACAGGGATAGTTTGGCTACCTTTCAGGTCTACCTCTTGGAGGTAGGTACCAAACATTGCTGCTTTGATTCCTATAGGCATAGGAGGGTAGCCCTCCAGTACCTGCTCTGTAGGGATATCAAAGACTTCCAGTTCACTCTGGCTGGTCTCAAGACCCTCAGCACTCAGGTGCATAGGCTCAAAATGTGCTGCATCTACGATACAGATCACACATTTTTTTGTCTCCCTGAGATTACGCAGTGTATCTTTGGGGCTGCCGTCTTCCCGGTGCCCTATCGAGATCAGCACGGCAGCAGGCTCTGAAGAGATCGCTGTAAAGTAGGAGAAAGGCGCTACATTGGTCACCACCTTTCCCTCTGCCCTACCCTCAGTCACCACCCATGCAATGGGTCGAGGGACGATGACATTGGTCATGAGGTGGTAACGCTGAGTAGAGGATTTTTCTTGAAAATTGATAAGCATAATAGTCTCCATATTTTTGATAGAGTATAACAAAATATCACTCTCATGTCACAATGGCGTGCTATAGTTAAGATAAAGCAACATAAAAGGAAGAGACAATGAGATCCATTCACATAAACATCCCTCTCGCACTACTGACAGCTACCCTAATCATCGGATGCGGAGGTGGAGGCAGTAGCAGTAGCTATAATGCCAAAGCATTATTGGTGGGCAAGACACTTTATGAGCATTGCTCAAATGAACCAAGTGGCACCTATAGAAAGTATTTCCATGGAGAACAAACATGCACAAATACTGATTATGAAAACAATGCAGTGGATGATGTGGATACCTTCCCCTGTACCTATCAGTCAAACAGAGTCTCATTCACTGGCAATGGAGGCAGTGGCTACTGCGAGATTACAAGCACGACAGAACATTCACTCTCCTTTGCGTGCTACGATACCTCAGTACCTCCTCCTGTCAAGATATTAGAAACCACTGTTTGGGATACCCTCGCAGGGGCATATAACCATGTCAACCCATGTACAAAGTTTTGATCATGCGCTCCTATACGAGAAGGCTCCTCTGGGGGTTTGCTATGATATTGACTAGCAGTGGATGTGGAGGAGACAACAAGGTGCCTGCCAATAGCGTGACCCAAGATATGTCCAGTGAAAAAATCTGCACATTACTAACACGCACAGAGGTGGAGAGTGTCATCGGTAAGCCACTGCAAGAGGGCAAAACAAACCCTAAGCTTAGCTTCCCTGGTACCTACTATTGTGAATGGCGTGCAGTAGGGGGAGTTGTGCCGGTTTTTACACTCTACTACTACACACACCGCTTCAGCACGCTATCGCCCTATGCCATCTATGAGAGCAGCCAGCCCATCACAGGACTCTCTCACAAAGCAGTAGCTGTCTCGGTACCCTCCGATCACACTATAGCCCAGTTTATCAGCTACACAGACAAAGCTGCACTCTCTTTTGTCCTCTTTAAAGGGCTGCCAAGTAAAAGCCCACCCTATCAAATAGCCGTACATCTACTAGACGATGTGAGCCAGGCAGCTCCATAAGAGAGACAATTCAATGATTTGACAATACATAAAATATCATTCTCATGTCACAATAGAGTGTTATACTTTAGATACAAAATGCCCCTTCCAAGGAGCCACACCAGACAATACAAGGAAAATAGCATGAAAATCTTACAAAGAAAAATAATCGGGACAATAGCAGTACTTATGGGAGCTTGGATAGTTGTCGGATGTGGTGGTAGCGGATCGAGTAGCAATGTGGAGCCAAAACAACTGACGATCATCACCGATGCCAAAAAGATAGCTTACCGAGAAAAAGGTGGCACATGGATAGAGTCGACTGGTAAACCAGGGGCGTTCTACAAGACCCACGAAACCGATATTATAGGAAAATACGAAGTAGCCCTCAAGTGTAAAAGCGGGAACAGCATACCCATCAATCTGTTTGCTCTAGATACGAGAGTGGACGATACGCTTATGATACGATGTGAAGATCACAGCACTCCTCCCATGCCCCAACAAGTTAATTTTCATCTGTCACAAGCTCTCTCCGGAGCAAGCTTAACAAGCTATCAACTCATAGTTGATGAGGAAGATGGGTTCAAATCTGGGAACAGTGTTGATATCGCATTGTCTCTCAGTAAAGGGAAGAAGACTGATATTATTGCGCTCGGGAATGTTGGGAACACACCTAAGAGATTTTATTTGGAGAGAGATTATACGCCGAATAATACCCATAAATCCATCCAGTTGACTGACACCAACAGTGTAGAGATCCAAAGCAAAAAATTTACCGTCTCCCCACAAACAAGCGCGCATCTTTCTTTGTGGACAAAAAACAAAACCAGCTCTGATGTTGTCCATGCTGGCAAATGGTACTATCCTGATGGTCTACTCGGCAGTGAGGATTCTTATTTTTTAATGGCAAATGATAGTGCCAACCGTTCAGAGAGATACAAAACCACGGATGCCCTTTCTGTGCCTAAAAAAGAGATGACAATAGATCTATCCAATATCAATAAAATATCTGGGATTACCTATGATGGAGCAGATCATCAAATAAAGAACATTCATTATCACTCCACCTCTGCTCCTCACAGGGGCTATGTCATTGAGCTAAACAAAGGCGGCAACCCTAGTCTTGTTGCAGTCTTATCAAATGAGTATTTGGAGGGCAAGACAGTGTTTGAGATAGAAGACCTAAGCAGTATTATCGATTGGGGTGAGACGATCTGGAATGCACAAGATCCCAGCAATGTTGCGATCTTCGCGGTATGTGCAAGTGGTGGATTCTCCAGCCTGATTATTAGAACATGGGATGATCTTGCGTACATGAAAAACAATTATACCTATGAGATTTCCAGTCAACTCCTAAAGTGACGCCTACTGCCATAACTATAATAGCAGTGATACGGGTGCTTTGGTTGCTTACAGACCAAAAGTAGAACAACTCATAGCATATCACTCTCATGTCACAATGGCATGCTATAGTTGAGATACAAGGTGTCATCCTGACAATATGATGACACCCGCCAACATAAGGAGGGCAAAATGAAAACTTTACGAACCAAAGTGATTCAGGCAACCGCTGTGCTTTTAGGGTCTACATTTATCGCTGGTTGCGGTGGTGGTGGCGGTAGTAATGTTACTCAAGGTGCTATTGATCTCATCGCAGACTATGCACAGAGTAATGCCAACCCTGTACCAACTACTCAGGACTACTCTGATGCAGGTGTCACAGGTGTCAGTGCTGACAATCTGGCTGCGGCCAATGCCATGGTGGATAAAGGGGTAGGTGCTGACTACGATACGGCTACAGAAATTCAAGCATTGATAGACCTCATAGGAGCAAAAGCTGTACCAGATCGCAACTTTGGAGATGGTGAGCATGATTTTATCTATGGAGTAGTCACCAATGCTACCACAGGAAAAACATGGCTCAACAATAACTTGGGAGCCAGATATGCAGATTCAGATGATGGTAACTTCGATCCCAAACAGCAGGCCACTTCTCCCACAGATTTTCTGGCATACGGATCACTGTTTCAATGGGGTCGCAAGGCTGATGGTCATGAGCTGATAATAAGAGGTGGTATGAGTATGCCAAAATATGGCTCAACTTCTATAAAGTCAAATGTGCCTACCAATAATCTATTCATAACGTCTACTTCAAATCCTTTTGACTGGAGGATAAATCAAAATACGTCCCTATGGTTAGGGTCATCTGCTATCAATAATGTCTGCCCAGTGGGATATAGAGTACCTAATCTTGGTGAATTTAACGCTGAGGCTGCCTCATGGACAAGCCTCAATACACTGGGAGCATTTGGTAGTAATGAAGCTTGGACAGCTAATGGTTTGAGAAATTACAACAATGCCTCTTTGGCATGGGGGAGTGCTACTGGATACTATTGGACCAGTAATGTATCTGGTACTTGGTCGACATTTGGCTACTTTAGCTCTGCAAGTGCTGGTAGTAACTCTAGTTCCAGAGCATACGGTATGGCCGTTCGCTGCATAAAGAACTAGTTTATATTATACCTATCCTGTATCCAAGGCGCTTGACGCTTTGGATCAGATCACTGCTTGTGTCTTTACGTATCCTATATATGATAGCACGTAGGGACGCAGCAGTAATCCCCATCTGCTCTAGTATTACCTCACTATCTACTACGGTATCACACTCCCTGCAGAGCATTCCGATAAGCTCCAACTCTTTGGCTGTGAGCTCTACCTCTCTACCTTCTTTGTAGAGTCTTTTTGTCTCCATGCTGTAGCTAAAGCCATCTATGAGCGCTACAGAGCTGTCAAGAGCTGTTGGGATATATCTTTTGAGTCGTGCTTTTGCCAGTGTAAGTGTGGCTCTGATCTCTTTGGGACGATAGGGTTTGAGCAGGTAGGCAAAGGCTTCTGACTCTACTGCAAACTCCACCATCTCTTCACTGGAGTAAGCAGTCATAAATATGATCAGTATCTTTGCATATAGTCTGTGTATTCGTAGGGCTAGCTCAGCACCACTCATAGGACCATCAAGCATAATATCTACGAAAACCAGATCAGGTTTTATCTTTTTAATGCTATTGAGTGCCTCCTCTGCACTAGGCATGATACACTCCACAGCGAAATCCCCCTGCTCCTCTATGATGTTTTTGAGATATCTTGCAGGTATAGACTCATCCTCTACGATCATGACACGAATCAGATCTATTTTCTTTTCTGATGCTATATCAGTCAAGACTCCACCTCCTCTAAGCTGTCAAAAGATATAGTATAGCATAGCCCCTGCTTTGTAAGCACCGTGGGCAAGCCTTTGAGCTGGGATACTGTCAGCATGATCAGATTATATCCAAAACCTCTGTTTAGCTTTGATCTGTCGATTTGACTGGCATTATCACAATAAACCAACCTATATCCACTTTCCTCCCTGCCAAATGTGATTTCTATCTTGACTCTATCCCTCTCATCTGAAGCATACTTTATTGAGTTTGTCACCATCTCATTGAGCATGATACCAAGCTGTATCATATCATCCATAGTAAGCTTCACTGGTACGATATCACTCACTATGGATACCTTCTCCCCCAATGCTTCACACTCTATAATATGATCAACCAATGTATTGATATAGGTCTTCAGGTCCACATCGTTGAGATTTTTATTTTTGTATAGTATCTCATGTAGCAGTGCCATAGACTCTATTCTTTTTCTGTTGCCTTCTAGCACTTCTTTTGTCTCTAAACTATCTGTACTCTGTCCCTGTAAGCCTAGGATAGAGGCGATAAGATTGAGATTGTTCTTGACACGGTGATGTACTTCTCTAAGTAACAGTGCTTTCTCACGATTGGATGCTTCTAGACGCTCAACAGACTCCTCTATCGCAAGATAATAAAACACCCCGTATGAGACCATAAATCCATGTGCTACAGCATAGGCTATCATATATTTGCTATTGTGCAGAAAGAGATGCTCAGGGTAAAGATAGTAGCAGTATGTCAGGTACCCTATGAGGAGTGTGTAGAAGAGCATGAGGTTGAGGATGATCTTGCGTTTGGGAAGGGCAATAAAGGCTATGATAGGTATTAAAATAGCAAAGATCAGATCAAAATCAACTCTATGCATATAGAGATAGATAAACTCTATCAATACTGCTATCCAGAAAAGTATTACGGCAGAGTATTCTACATCCTCACTATGAAAACTATACAAGAATGCAACAAGTGCCAAGAGTGCAAAAAGTAGATCGATATAGACATCCGTATAGTTACCTATCCAAAAATCCACGATAGACGCAGGGATAGTCAATATCAATATCGTAGTGTATGCTCCAAACAAAAAGAGCTTTTTGTAGTGAAGATTTTTTATCCTTTTGGAAAACATTTATCCGCCTCCCTGATCACTAATCTCCTATTTTACAATAATTTACTAAAATACGATATGAACTATCATGAACTCAAACAGATCATAGAGATCAACTCCTATACAGGTAACAAGGCAGGCGTAGATGCGGCTTCAGCGATCTTTGCTGAGTGGATAGAAGCACTGGGTATGACACTGGAGCGTCACCGTAGAGAACATATTGGAGATCACCTCTTTTTTCGCTCCAAACAGAGGCAAGGTAAAAAGCTTCTCTTGCTAGGACATCTGGATACCGTCTTTGCTCCCGATACCTTTGAAGGGTTTCGGGAAGATGCGCTATGGGTCTATGGGCCTGGGGTTTGCGATATGAAAGGCGGTAACTATGTGGCTCTCCAAGCCCTGAGACAACTCCATGCCAACTATGGCAGCATCTACAACATAGACCTGCTGCTGGTCAGTGATGAAGAGACTGGCAGTAATGACAGCAAGCATCTCTCCAGCAAGATAGCCCCTGAATATGATTACTGTATGGTCTTTGAAGCAGCGGGGGAGCATGGGGAGATCGTAGTGGGTCGTAAAGGTATAGGATTTTTCACTCTGGATATTGAAGGTGTCGCCAAACATGCGGGTAACCATTACTGGGAAGGAGCCGATGCCAATCAGGAAGCTGCCCATACACTTCTGGCACTCAATAAGATATCCAATCAGACCAAAGAGACTACCCTCAATGTGGGTAGGATAGAAGGAGGAATAGGTGCCAATACTATCTCACCACATGCCACCCTCTCCTTTGACCTCAGATATAGAGATCAGACAGAGAAAGAGAGAGCCCTCAAAGCCATCGATAAGATCATCGATACCAACTATATAGAAGGTACTACCTCCACACTTACAGGTGGCATCCTACGAGATGTCATGCAGCCCACTCCTGCACAACAAGCATGGATAGCACAAGTCAACACCCTTTGTCATATGACACTCCCTACTGAGCTGCGAGGAGGTATCAGCGATGCCAACATCATTGCCTCTGCAGGCACGATCGTAACAGATGGCTGGGGGCCTTTTGGAGATGGAGATCATACTGTATACGAGCGTGCTTCCAAGCAGAGTTTTGAGGAGCGGATCACACTGGTAAGTGAGATCTTTGCGCACCATGTAGAGGGAAGGCTCTAAAAAGCTCTTTCTTTATCATGTATCATAGATGCATAAACTGTGATAAAAAGATGATCGTCAACACAAAGACGAAAGGAAGTCTATGCCCTTTAAACACCAAAGGCTGTATCCCTGCATAGACCTGTAAGCTGCCACGAAGCCCAAGCCAGATACCTAAAAATGCCTTAAGCGAAAGCAGCATCTGATAGCGCGTCATCCCCTCCTCACCTATTGTACCAAAAACCTGAGAGATCATATACAGACCCGTAACCATGATGACTACCAGTGCAGGCGGTACGATACTACGGATACGCGCAGCCACACCACCTCTGGCTTTGGCATACTCCTCAGGCGAAAGATGCTTCTGCATCCGCATGATGATGAGATTGTCTGTGATCAAAAATCCCCCATAGACAAATGCTGCGAGGAGATGAATGGTTTTGATGATGATGAAAGTCATAGATATACCCTACATATAATTTTGCTGGCATTATAGCAGGTTTACCCCATCCTAACATTTGTTAGAATCCATTTGGGACAATTGGGCTATAATTTGAAAAAAACTAGGGGAAACTTATGAAAAATCACATCAAAAATCAAACAGCCCTTATCACAGGTGCCACTTCTGGCATAGGCAGACAGATTGCTATAGACTTGGCAGCGATGAAGGTCAACCTTATCCTTCTGGGTAGAGATAAGACAAAGCTAAAGAAACTCAAGAAAATACTCTCCAAACAGAGCAAGAGAGAGATCAGCACCTATACGCTGGATGTTAGAGATAGAGAAAGCGTAGAGAAAACCATGAAGAAGATACTCAAAAAGCAAACCGTTGACATCCTTGTCAACAGCGCAGGTCTGGCTCTAGGTATCGAAAAGATAGATGAGGGTATCATAGACAACTGGGATGCCATGATCGATACCAATCTCAAAGGACTGCTCTATATCAGCAAGCCTGTGATCGCTCAGATGCGTCCTTTGGAGACTGCACATATCATCAATATCGGCTCTGTTGCAGGAAAGACCACCTACCCAGGAGGCAATGTCTACTGTGCCACCAAAGCTGCAGTACACTCACTTGGAGAGTCCATAAATGCAGATTTGATATCTACAAATATTAAAGTGACAACTATCGCCCCTGGTGCTGTCAACACAAACTTCTCCGCTACTCGCTTCGAAGGAGATAAAAAGAAGGCAGATACTGTCTATGAGGGGTACACACCACTCTATGCTAAAGATATTTCCGCTGCTGTGATCAGTGTATTGAACACACCAAAACATGTCAATATCCAGTATCTCGATATCATGCCTACCGCCCAGAGAAACCCCTATTTAATCCATAAAAATAAAGATTAATATCTTTTAGTATGAATTAACCCCTCCTGCTCTTCTAGAGGCGTAAAAATAAGATATAGCCGAGGTTTTATGGATAATTAGGTATTCTCATGATACAATTACTCCCATAAAATATCTTTAGAGGCGGTGTACCATCAAAACAATCTATCTCATACGACATGCAAAATCTGACTGGAGTGATACAGAAGCCAGCGACTTTGAGAGAGGACTTAACAAACGCGGTAAAAAAGACTTAAAGACCATCAGCTCTTATTTCTCTTTACGCCAGATAAAGCCTGATCTCATACTCTCCAGTTCTGCTCTACGTGCACAGCTCACAGCAGACAAACTAGCCAAAAAGATAAAGTATGAAGGGCGTATCCACTATATGGAAGAGCTCTATATGACCCGTCCAAAAACACTGATGAATACTCTCTCCTTACAAGACAACAGTTATGAAAGTATCTTCCTAGTTGGTCATAACCCGGAGCTTACAGAATTTGGAAACCTTTTGATCAAAGAGGCATTTACCAAACTTCCTACACTCGGTGTGTTGGCAATAAATCTAGACATAGAAAGCTGGGAAGAGATAGAAGAGAAGTGTGGGAATATAGACTTTTTTATCCATCCCAAGCAGTTTAAATACTATATGCCTAAGCAGATTAGAACCACATGGGACAAGAGAGAGGCGTAAGCTTCTGCTTACAGATTCTCCATCTCTTTAGACATTGCCTGAGAGGTTCTCTCTATAATCATTTTTGCCAAGGCGATGTTTCCATTGTCTCTAAAGATCGCAAATACATTGAGCTTGGAAAAGTTATCACCCGTATAATCTCCTGCTGAATTGATCAAAAATACATGTCCATCATGTGTCTTGGTCTCTACAAAAGCAGCATCCGAAAACCCTACATCCAAAGAGGCTTCTGAGATCGCTCTGAATGCATCATTGAAGATACTTGCAGAGTAAGCAATATCTACACCTGTATTCTCTTCATCCATATAGAGTGTCTCACCTGCAAAATTAAGCACTGCAGAACCTAGATAGCCACTTACCGATCGTAATTTTTTCATTGATTGATCAAAATTTATCATACTTTTTACCTTTTATTAACTATTGATTTTTTTCATGGTTTCATTAAATGTCGCGAGCGAAGCACCATTTTCAGCTAAAAATGCTTCTAATGCTTTTAAAGAAGCCTCCATACCACCCTCTTTTTCCGCTGAAAGGAGCTCTGCATATAGAGGTTCTATCACTCTTCTAGCGTGCTCTGTGACTAACTTTCTTGTGGAGACATAGTTTCTAAAGGATCCATCAGGGTTTTTGGCGACCCTGACATGTGCCAGCACCCAGTAAAAACCTCCATCTTTAGAAAGATTTTTGACAAAGGCATGGACATCATTACCTGCTTTCAGATTGTCCCATAAGAACTTAAATACAATTTTTGGCATATCCGGATGTCTGAGAATTGCGTGTGGTTTATCCAGTAATTCACCTTGTGAGTATCCGGATAGTTTGACAAAGATAGGATTGGCATAGGTGATGTCACCTGCCTCATTACCTTTTGAGACGATGATGTCTACACTTCTGACTTCATGTTCATTGCTCATATGAGCCCCCCCATTATTTGTTATTTTGAATGGGTATTATAACAGATTTTTAGTCAAAAATGTCAAAAAGACGATTAAGCACCATATAAAGAAAATACGCGTAGGATTATAAGTAAAAATACGCAAAAGGTCTATGTTTTATATGGAAAACACATCATCAAATCTAATTCAAACATTAACAGCCTCTATGGATCTTGTCTCACAAACCCATGATGTTAAAGAGATCAGCCAGATTGTAGAAAAACTCCTGCTGGACTTTAGCCATTCTGATCATGCTATACTTTTTTTGTTTGATTCTGCCGAGCAAAAGCTTTATAGTAAAAACCACCAAGAAACATTATCTATGATCGAACCTACAGGAATCATCGGAGAGGCATTTCTCACAAAAAATGCTGCTTTTTATAATCATTTGGCCAGTGAAAAAAACTACATACCAGACATAGACAATCCCGATGCACTGAGACTAAGATCTCAGATCATTCTTCCTATTGTGGAAAATGAAGAGCTCTTAGGTATCGTTCGTGCTTCTAGATCTATCCAGAATAACCAGACTTATTCTAAAAAAGATATCGAACTCCTCAAGTCCCTAGAGAGCTATTTGATCAAGGTAATACATATCTTACGCTCAAATACCCAGGCTGATCATCCTATAAATATCTCTGAGATCAATGAAAATATAGAGGAAGTGGCAAAAGAAGAGCATCCTGTTGATGCTGATAGTATGATGTTGTTCCTCTCTAATATCGTTCATGACATACGTACTCCGGCAAACAGCCTTTACGGATTTCTAGAGCTTATTGAAGAGCGTATGGAAGATAAACGTTTAAAAGAGTTCATAGAAAATGCCAAAGAGAGTGCAAAGTTTATCAACACCTTGACAGACTCTATTTTAGAGCAGACCAAAGAGCGACAGCAGGGCAAGACTTCTACTCCGACAGTGATACATACTGTGAAGTTTTTTGCACACATAGCAAATACTTTTTCCGCCGATATGTTTAGTAAAAACATTGATTATCTTATACATTTAGACCCTCTACTCCCCAAAGAGATCAAAATAGATGAATTAAAACTCAAAAGAGTACTCATCAATCTTATCGGTAATGCCTATAAATTTACACCTACAGGTAAACGTATAGATTTCAAAGTCAAATTTGATAAAGAGGGATCAAAGCTAAAAATATCCATCGCTGACCAAGGCATAGGGATAGACCCTTCTCGTCAAAAAGAGATATTCAAAGCATTTAAACAAGCAGAAGAAGAGACCAGTCTCCACTATGGGGGTACAGGATTGGGGCTCTCCATCTCTGCCCAATATGTGAATGACATGGAGGGTAAACTTAAATTAAAAAGCGCCCTTGATGAAGGAAGTAAGTTCTACTTTACTATACCCATAGAAGTAATCAATCCCACGCCAAGCCATGAACCATTCAAAAACCTTAATAAAACAATAACAATCTTGACAGATTGCAAAAAATGTATCCATCCCAAAAATATTTCTGCTTATCTGATTGAACTTGGTATGCCCGAATCACATATACATATTACAGATACTGTTTCCAAAGAAACAACCCATCTTTTTTGTTTCCAACATAAACTTTCCCCTGAGCTCATTGAAACCACTAAGAAACAACATATCGAATTACTTGTGGTAGAAGAGTCTCTCTTTTCTCTCAATGAAGACCAAAGTATGGATACCTATAATATTATTTCAGAAAATACCTATTACGGTGATTTGGTACACAGTACTGTCTTTTCGGGAAAGAGAAAGAAAATACTCATCGCAGATGACAACAAGATCAATCTCATGCTGTTAAAATCTATGCTAGAGACAGAATTTGTAGAGATGCACACCACATCAGATGGGCTTGAAACACTTGATGTACTAAAAGATGCCTATGAAAACAGTATACCATTTGATATTATTTTTATCGACAAACATATGCCATCTATTTCAGGATCTAAGGTCATAGAAGAGTATAGAAAGTATGAAAAAAGTAAAAAGGCCTCTCCCTCTTTTGTGATATCCATTACCGGAGACCCCAATCTAAGTGCCACAGAGAAAGAACTATATGATCATTTTGTGACAAAACCTTTCAATACAGAGAGTGTGAGAGCTGCCATAAAAAACCAATCATAACGTCACAAAAGCATGCTTTTGTGATATAATACATAAGCCTTATTGATTAGGAGTATGGAAAATGGATCAGTTGCAAAAAGAGGGCTATGAGAAGTTCCTTAAAAAATACTTCGAAGAGCACAAGGATCTCTTCGATCAACTTGCAGAGACACAGATGCCCGAAACCATGATCATCACTTGCAGTGATAGCCGCATCAATCCTGCTCTACTGCTAGACGCCAAGCCAGGAGAGCTCTTTATCTCACGAAATATTGGTAACGTCGTACCTCCCTATCAACCTGCCAAAGGCTCTACTCAGGCAGCCATCGAATATGCCGTCAATGTCCTCGATATCAAGAAGATTGTTATTCTAGGTCACAGCAACTGCGGAGCGTGCGCACATATGTACCATGAATACACCGATGAGGACCCAATCTTGGAACATGTGGATGACTGGTTACAGAATATCAATACCGCCAAGAGTGCTGCCATGTTGGAAGTGCATGCAGATGTAGATAAAAACCTCTTTGAACTCACAGAAAAACACAATATTGTCTCTTCATTAAGAAGACTTATGGAGTACCCATATATCCAAAGTAGGTTGGTCAATGATGAGATAGATCTCATTGGATGGTGGTATGATATCGGCAGCGGGCAAGTAGAAGTCTATGACTTTCAGTCGAGACATTTTGCTCCTGCACTGTAGTATTATTCTACACCTAACACTATTTGGACATTTGATAAATAATATAACAAAGGGAAAAAATGAAACAGTATCTAGGCAGTAAAAAAGTACTTAGAATCTATATCGATAACTCTGATACCTACGAAAGCAAACCACTCTGGCAGTATTTAGTGCAGCAGGCACAGGCTGAAGGTCTTTCTGGGGCTACAGTATTTAAAGGTAGTGCCGGTGTGGGTGCACACTCAGAGCTACATACTTTTGAGATATGGGCACTCTCTCAGACATTACCGGTCATCATCGAGATCATTGATGATGAAGAGAAGATCACTGACTTCATCGACCGCTACGACAATGCGATCCATGAAGGGTTGGTCACTATGCATACCGTAGAAGTACTACGGTATAAGCATAGTTCAGAAGACTCATCCCAATGATACCTTGTGATTCTCTACAGTTTTTTTGCTTGAACCATTGCTATCCATAAGTGTAGGCTTTGGTTTAGAGGTAGGAACTACAGTAGACTTTGGCCCACCTGATACTTTTTTCTTCTGAAAGGTAATGGTCAGATAGCCGTCTTTATACACACTTTTCATACTCTTCTCATCTGCATCTGATGGTAGAGGAAGACTACGTTGATACATGCTCATATATTTTTGATAACTCCGCATACCACTTTGATTGGTCTCTTCAGTTTTAACAACTTTTGCCTGAAGATTCAAGACATGCTTATCCACAGAAATGTTAACTGTATTTTCTTTAGACTCTGGGATATCTGTTTTGAATTCATACTGATCTCCAAGATCTACAAACTGGCTTTGTCCAGATATCTTGTACGTACCAATAGGACTGATAAGGGCGGTAGATCTCTGACGCATACGCTGGTGCATACGATCAAACATCCTGTCCATATCCCGCTGCATCTGCATCATCTCTTGGAAGATGTTATCTCCAAAAGGGTCGTTATAGAAGGGATCATTTGCCTGTAGTGAAAGGGATGCCAGCAAAGGCAAGAGAGATAAAGCTAATTTTTTTCCGATCATGATTTACTCCTTATGTTGATCTATATTCGCATTATAAAAACAAAAGTTTAACCGTTTTTTAACCTGATTTACACAGAAAAATACTATACTCTAATAAAGAAACTATCAAGGAACAACCATGGATCATTACCCTGTCCTACCATCAGACTGCACTTCCCTGCTCTGCAAGTATCTCACCCCGGAACTCTATGCCAATCTAAAAGACAAAAAAACTGCCAACGGCTTCACCCTCGATGCTGCGATTCGTTCAGGCGTTGACAATCCCGACAGTGGTATCGGAGTCTATGCGGGAGACCTAGAGTCCTATACACTCTTTGGAGGGCTTTTTGACCCCATTATAGAGGACTATCATGGGTTTATGACTACCGACAGTCACCAGAGTGACCTAGACCCCAGCCATCTCAATGCCCCCAACCCAGACCCAGAGGGAGCCTACATCGTCTCTACCCGTATCAGAGTAGGCAGAAATGTTGCCGATCTACCTCTAGGGCCTGCGATCTCTAGAGAGCAACGCAACCAGATAGAACGTGATGTCTCAGCAGCACTGGGCAAGCTCTCAGGTGCACTTTCTGGTAGCTACTATACATTGGGTGATATGAGTGACGAGATCAGCAAACAGCTCATCGAGGATCATTTTCTGTTTAAGGCGGGAGATAGGTTCCTAGAGTCCGCAGGACTCAACCGCGACTGGCCAGAAGGCAGAGGTATCTACCACAATGATGAGAAGACCTTCCTCGTCTGGATCAACGAAGAGGATCAGCTACGCATCATCTCTATGCAGCAGGGTGGCGACATACTAGAAGTCTTTACCAGACTCACCACCGCCATAGCTGAGATAGAAAAGTCCGTGCCCTTCTCCTACTCCGATCATCTAGGCTACATCACTAGCTGCCCCACCAACCTAGGTACCGCCATGAGAGCCAGCGTACATATCCGCCTCCCCAAGCTGGCAGCCGACATGGAAGCATTCAAAGCCATCACAGACAAGCACCACCTACAGATCCGAGGCATCCACGGAGAACACTCCGAGAGTGAGGGTGGTATCTATGACATCAGTAACAAGCGTCGCTTGGGAGTGACAGAAGTACAGTGTGTGCAGGATATGGTAGATGGTGTGGTAGAGTTGATTGCTATGGAGAAGAGCCTGTAAAGAGGTGTGCTATTGCACACCCTACATCTGCTTCCACTTCCCTCAATAATAACATAATCAAGCTCCTAAACGCAGGGATACGGAGTATCTTCATTTCAGAATCGGAGATTTCAGTTCCGAATAATAGAAGTAGCACTTTTTTCAATTCTATTATCTATGTAAGAGCTATTAGTGCCTTTGTTATCTTTTCCCTTCCCCATCTATTACCCTCTTGGCTATACCCATCAGAGCACTTATTCATAAAACCATGCTCAAATGGAGTAATAGTAGTTTTTACATGAGGGTTATGCTGTATCTCATCAGATACTATAGCTATATCAAATGTACCCTCTTGGTAAGGGAAGATAACATGTGTAGACACACTAGACTTGATATCAAGATGATAACGTATCTGACTGGGATAGAAGCAAAGTAATCGTGCATCACCCAAGCCTACCCATTCAGAAAGTCTCCATAGGACATTAGCCCCTGCACTAAATCCTATGAGTAGTGTAGGTCTAACCGTAGATATTATTTTTTTAGTCACATTCAAATAGCTATCATGCCCACATTGTTCTATGAATATCTCATATGCCTCTGCTTCATTTTGAAACTGATGGCGTTCTTTTTCATATGGATCAATCACCGTGACTTCTGTTTGATATTTCTCTAGCCATATGACTAGATTATCTACAAACTGACAACATCCAAAGATATCTGTAACAATGACAACGTTCATCTCAGGGTACCTTCAAACATAAATCGCTACTTTTCGACAGGTATCAAATGCCCCTCAAACTCCCTCAAACGCTTGATCACTGAGATAAACTTGGTGATCTCTGTCCAGTGGTCTATAAGATAGGAGAAGCTGTCGTTAACTTCCGAAAAAGCATTTTTCGTTTGAATCAATATGCCAAGTGTAATTACCCCTACAAACAGAGAGGGTCCCATGAGTAAATAGGGTAAGATAATCATCGTTTGACCATAAACTGAACCCCATAAGGTAAAATAGGAATAGTGATTAAACATTCTAAAATAGTTTTTTCTAAGATCACCAAACAAATCATATAGTGTAGGTAAATCTCTATATACCATATCATCTTCAGAATATACTAACTGCTTTCTATAAGAAGCTTCAACTTTTTGATTATCATATTCTATGCCAGGTAATTTAATTCCTACTAAATATGACATCAGCATGCCACCAAGGGATGTTATCAGGGCAATCCAAACAAGTGAGCCCTGAATAGATGCTAACCAAGGTATTGTTATCTTTTCAGATAAACCCCAAAGTATAGGTATAAAAGCTATTAGAGTCAATAGCGCTTTAAACATTCCTAATCCTAAAGTCTCTAAACTTCTAGCAAAGGAATACGTATCTTCCTGTATACGCTGTGATGCACCTTCTATATTGCCATCTGTAGCCTCCCAGTGTGGCAAGTAGTAATAAGTCATTGCTTGCCTCCATCTAAATGCATAATGTTGTGTAAAATAATAAACGAAAACACCTATTCCCACCCAGAAAGTAGCTAAATACCCAAAAGTAGCTAGCTCCTTCCAAAAAGCATCAATATCTTCTGCTTTTTGTAAAATAGTATAAAACCTACTATACCATTCATTAAATTGTACGCTAAGCTGTACCTTTGTCCATACCAGAAGTAGTAACATAAAAGTACCACCCCACGCCCATAGTCTCCACTCTTTGGTTCCAAAAAAACTCTTAATCATCCTGTATACTATCCTCTATCTCATCAATATGTTGCTGAAGCTGGGCAATGATCCGCTCATGACGCTCACGTCTCTGTGCTATGAATGCAAGTCTCTCTTCATTGATACGTTTAAATTCTCGCATAAGTCTATCATAATTTTTGTTGAGGAAGGTGTGCTTAGTACCCATCATATTTTCCAGTTCATAGAGGTGGAAGCTCATACGCAGCCGCTCTTTGATCTCATCGAGTTTGGGGGTATAGAGAGAGAAGCGTGTGGGGTCTTGTTCATACAGTACTACGGATTGTTCGATCTTTCGCTCTAGGAATGCCACACTGACTTCGGTGGCATTTTGATAGTTGAAGCTCACTGCAGAGCTGAGATGGTTGAACTCGGAGCTGATCTTGGCATAGGAGGCATGGATCTCATCAGAAAAGGGCTTGAGGATATTCTCATATGCCTTGGAGGCAAACTTTCGGATATTGGCAAACTCAATATAGGAAAAGAGTGGATCATTCTTGCGTATGAGCTCATAGGGGCTCTGCCATTTGCGAATACGCTTTTTAAGCATCGTATAGACGGTGGCATTGTGTGCATTGACCTCATCCTGTATCAAACCCAGACTCTTGACATAGCGTTTGAACATCTTGCCCACGACATCATCATCATAAAAGAGATGTTTATAGACGGTATCTGCCGCAACTTTGGAGGCTTTGTAGGTCACAGGCTCATAGTGCACTGTTTGCTTGAGCAGTCCTGATTTTTTGGCGATGAAGCGCGTACGCTCTGCGGTCTCTATATGGCTATAGATATCATCAGCGATCACCTCTATGATCTCTTCGATATGATGGTAGGCATCACCAAGATGCTTGCTAAACCGCTCTTTGAGCCCGACAAACATACTATCCGCCTCCTCCTCAAATGCCACCAGTTCCACAGAGAGCGAAGCATAGACACGCATGAAGAGCTGATGCTGTTTGATCATTTTATGACAGACATCCGCTACTTCACGCTTGATCGCATAGGCTTTGGCACTCTGCGAGACAGGGCGAATATGTGTCTCGATAAAATCCAGTACTTTCTGGATATTGGACTCCTGCAATAGCGCTAGATTGGCAGAGAGGTCACTGGCACGTATCTGTGTCACCTCTTCCTGATATGTACTGTAGAGACTGTTGGTATCTGAGAGTGAGCCTGAGTCTATCCCCTCTTTGATACGCTCCAGTAGCTGCGTGCGTGCCTGCTCGATCAAGACCACCTTGTCATGGCTACGTGAAGTGAGTGCCTGCTTGGCAGAGATCGGTACGACTTCAGAGAAAAACTGCGAAAAGCTCTGCGATACATATGCCACACTCTGTGCTACCTGTTCGGGGGTAAATTTATCCTTTTGGTTCAGGACACAGAGTGATTTGCCTTGATACTGATCTAGGTATTTTTCCAGTGTCTGGGCTTCACTCATCTTGCCCGCATTGTCCAGGAGAGAGAGCCAGATGATCCCATCCACTTCTCCGAGTACCCGCTGTGTCGTACTCGTATCTCGGTCATCTTGGGAGTTGAGCCCAGGGGTATCGACAAAAGTGATCTCCCGTAGCATCTCTAGTGGTGCATAGAGCGTCAGATAGTCGATATCCTCCACTTCTCCACGCTGATCTGTAAAGCGTGCGATGCGTTCTATACTCTCATACACATCTCTACCGTCTTTGTAGTGTACTCTGATCTGAAATGTCTCTCCATAGCGGATATAGTTGACCTTAGAGGTGACGGGTGTGATACCTGTAGGAAGGATATTTTTGGAGAGCAGTGCATTGAGAAAGGTAGACTTGCCACTGGAAAACTGTCCTGTGATGGCTACCTTCATAGGCTCTTTGGCACGCATATCCAGCTGACCCAGATGAGAGACAAGTTCAGGAGAGGGGGAGAGTTTCTCATCCAGAAGCAGATGTTTACTCTTGTCGATAAATCCCAGTAGCCCTTCATCAAAGACTGCTGTCTCATGGGTATAGGTGTCATGGTAGGCTTGGATAAACTGCTCTAGCATACTCATAGCGAACCTCCCTCTAACATAAGGGACTGTACATCCCGAAGTACCTGTAGCTTCTCTGCTAGCACTGCCGATCGCTTCTGGGTATCATAGGAGCTATCCTCTGCTCTGCGTTTGGCTTCCAGCAGTACAGCTTCACGGCTCTGTATCTCAGTATTGACGCGCTCCAAAGGTATGCTGACACGGGTATAAAAATCATCCAGTAGTGTCTGCTGTACCACTGTCGCTCGTGCATCAAATGTCGAGGAGAGCCGCTCCATCGCCTGACCAAAGCACTGCTCTACTACCATGTCGAGTTGCTCCAGCTGTTTTTTGCTATATTTTGCGATGGCTTGGTTGACCTGTGCAGTGAGGAGCACATTGGACTGGGAGAGATTCAGCCCTGCAAAGTGCTGCTCAAAGAACCCTTTGGCATCGGGCATCTCTCTCTCCTGCTCCGAAGTAAAGCTTTCAAACTCTCTGCTGATACGCTCCAGCATCTCTTCCACCCGTTTCTGGAATGCATAACGATACTCTCTGAGCAGATCGATAAAACCATCCTGCATCCCAGTCTCGATCATCGTTGCGATCCTCTGGGGGACTGGCTTTCTCTTCTCTTTTCTCAGCGTGTAGCTTACATCATCCATGATACGCCGTTTGAGGAGTGACTGGAGGCTCTGTAGCTTGGATTGGGCGAGCTTGTCCAGTATCACAAAATAACTCTCCAGCTCTGCTTTGCTCTCCTCTATACGCACGCCCAGTGCCTGCATCACTGCTTTGGTCTGACGGATCTGCTCCTGGTACTCTACCGAGGCTTGTGTGATCTCTTCTGCACTTTTGCCCAGCAGACTCTGCTCGTTTTCATAGCTTTGCACCTGTGTATGGATGATACTCAAAAGCTCTTTGTTGGAGGAGGTAATGAGTAGCTTGGCTTTGGGAGAGTCAGCACCGAAGAGTACCTCTCGTAGATAGGCCTCGATCTCCAAAATACCGCTGCTTTCCAGATCATAGCCAGCCTCTACTGCCTCCTGTGCCTCTCCTGTGCGATGCAGCAGTGCCATCTTGCCTGCGATAGGGATAAACACGATCCTGCCTATCAATGCCTCAAAGCTAGCCCCTCTATCCAACGCCTCCAGTCGTGCCCTGATACTCTGCTTGGTATAGGTGATCACCTCGGAGAGCTCCTCACTGCTGACTGTATCGATACGGGTGATGACTATGAGTAGCTGTGCCACATTACGATACAGCAGAGAGTCTATGATGAATTCGACATCCTTACGCGTAGCAGATTGTCCGACATTCATCAGGTGACACATAAGGTCACAATCCAGTAGATAGCCTTTGGTGATCTCCTCTCTCTGGATCACAGGGTCATCCAAGCCTGGGGTATCTACGATCTCCACACCCCCCTTGACAAACTCCAGATCATGATAAAGCTCCACACTCTTGACCAGATTGCACTTATGGGCTGAATGCTCTGCAGAGGTATAGTGGGGAAGCTGCTCGATCCTGACTGTCTCACTCCTGCCCTGTGCTGTGATATAGCTAGAGAGCTCTGAGCCAAAGTGCCTCTGCGTATCTGCTACAAAAGCCTCTATACTCTCTAGTGTCAGCGCACTCTCCTCGATACGCTCCCACTCTGCACTAGACCAGAAGTGCACCACTGCCCTGGGTGTTTTGGCATATTTGATGACCGTGAGATTTGCTGTTTCTGGCACTACAGAAGTACCCAGTATCTCTGCACCCAGTAGAGCATTGAGCATCGTGGACTTGCCTGCATTCATCACACCTGTCACACCGATAGAGAACTTCTGCTCTCGGAGCTTCTGGGGAATCCTCTCTATCCTGTTACACAATTCGGGTACTTCCAGCTGCTCAGCAACCAGAGAGACATGACGCTCCAGGGCTGCCACCTCCTTGGGATAATACGCGTCTCCTTCCTGGGCGGTATCAACAGTCATTGCTTTAGAGACTGTGTCCTCCTCTGTACTCTTCTCTTCGATCAGGGTCAGCAGTGAGATAAGCTTTCTGGCAGTATCATAGCCGACTATCCCTTCCTTGCGTAGTCTATCCAGACGCTGACCAACCGCCTTATTCAGTGCTTTGTCTCCTTTGTGGATCAAAAAGGCAAGTGAGCGACACTGTACCACATAGATCGCTGAGCGTATCCATACCGCATAAGGCTCTTCTACAAATAGATTCAATGCTATATGCACCTCTGAGAGTGCCAGAAACTTTTCACTGTTCTTCTTGGACAAAGAGAGAATGATTGCCAGGGCATCACACAAGCCTGCTCTATCCATCTCCAATAGCTGCTGGTAGGTATCATCCTCACGGATCGGAAGCACAGAGCAGACCGGTTCACTCTCCCATGCCAAATAAAAAAAATCATTGATAATATTCACTATTACTCTTTGTACAAAATTTAATTCCAGATTTGATAAAAGAAGTATACTGCAAAAGCGTTTTCGAGAAACTAAAGTATGGGAAAGAAGTATACTTTTTAGCACTTATTCCAAACTATTCTGATATATTACAAAAAAGAATTATTTATTATAACTATTTCTCATAAGGGATATTGATGCTTTTAAGAAGAGCTATGCAATTTTGTTCATCATCTGAAACTTTTGATGAAAGTGAGTGGATACTGAAATATCAGATTTTCGCCATATTGATCATCTCTTTTTTCTTTGGACTGGGTGTACTGATATTCTCTTTTTTCAGAATTCGAGAAGGCAATCTGATTGTGGGTATCAGCCAACTTATTCTTGGTCTTTATCTCATAGCAGGATTCTTCAGACTAAAACACGATAAATCTTTCTATTACCTCTACTCTATAGGGTTTATGATTCTTTTCTTTACCTATACTGCTATCATTTTCTTTTTTGTCCCGCAAAACCATCTCAACATTCTATGGGTGATCTCTTCTCCTATTTTGATATTTTTCTTTCTCAACAGAAGAGCCGGTGTCATCATGTTTATCACCGTACTACTCTTTATTTCCTATCTTATCCTGACTGATTACAGTTATACTGTTGCAGAATATGTTACATTGATCGCAGCATTTTTGATCACTACATTTGTTATGTACACCTATGAAAAAGTCAAAGAGGCGGAAAAAAGCCGTCTTATCCTCTATAACAGGAGCCTGCAGCACAGTGTGGCGGTCAAAACCAAAGATTTAATCCATCTCAATGAGAAACTGGAACAACGCGTCGAGGAAGAGCTGGAAAAAAGATTGTTACAGGAACAAATGTTGCTTAGACAATGCCGTATGGCAAGTATGGGAGAGATGATTGATTCTATTGCCCATCAGTGGAGACAGCCTCTCATGCATATCAATGCCATTCTCATGAATATAGACCGATCGATAGAGACAGATACCCATTTTGCATCCTACATACCAGACAAAATCGATGAACTGGGTGAGCTGACCCAGTATATGTCACAGACCATTGAGGATTTCAGACATCTTTTCAAACAGGATAAAGAGATTGCCGACTTCGATATCAGAAAACTGGTGGACGATGTCCTGCTCATCATGAAAAACCGTCTCGAAATGATAGAGGTTAGCATCGAGGATCACAATGGAAGACAGCTTCTGGGGCACAAAAGTGAACTCTTTCAGGTATTGATCAGCCTACTTGCCAATGCTATCGAGGCATTGTCTCAGGCTTCTGCTGTACAACAAAAGATATGGATCACACTTGAGAGTACCCCTCAGTATAGTATCCTAAGCATTGAAGACAATGCAGGAGGCATTCCTGAGGATCTCCTCAATAAAATATTCGAACCCTACTATACCACCAAATCAACACAGGGTGGTTCTGGGCTGGGCCTGTATATCGCCAAAATCATCATTGAGCATAATATGCAGGGTGTCCTCAAAGCTGAAAACAGTAAGAGAGGTGCTAAGTTTTCTCTCTTTTTACCACATAGCTGATGAATTTTATACTTCGTTACCCTTTGTCACTATACTAACCTCAAAGGAGATCACGTGAAAAGAGTGTTTGCACTGACATCCCTGCAGGATCAAGAGATTAGTACTATACAGAGATACAAGATCACTGCACTACTGATTATCTCACTGACCATCGGGATCTATATCACGCTCTTTGGCCTCTACCGTATCTGGGGAGGACGCATGATCGTAGGTATCTCCGAGATCACACTAGGGGTCTTTTTTCTGGTGGCATTTATCATGCTTCGCAGACACATTCACTACTACCAGTTTATTGCCAAGACTTTTTTTATCATTGCCTATATACTGATGATCATCCTTACACTTTATATTCCGGATGAGCGTACCCATATCCTCTGGGTACCCGCTATTCTGGTACTGATCTTTTTCTTACTGGATTACAAAGGAGGGATACTCTTTTTGACAGGATATATCCTCTTTGTGCTCTATCTCGCAATAGCTGGGTATTCCTATACACTGACAGAGTATATCACTTGGATCATTTCGCTCGTTGCTACCTCGCTAGTCATGTACTATTACGAAAAGATCAAGATGATCGAATCATCTCTGCTACAGGAGTACAACCGCACACTCAAACAAGAAGTAGCACAAAAGACACGTACCCTCTCAAGGCAAAACCAGCTCCTCCAAACCCATCAAAAAGAGCTGGAGGAGCTAAACCAAGATCTTGAAGAGCGTATTCTGATGGAGTTGGAAAAACGGGTCAAGCAGGAGCAAATACTCCTGCAGCAGTGTCGTATGGGAAGTATGGGAGAGATCCTTGATGCGATCGCGCACCAGTGGAGGCAGCCTCTGATGCACATCAATGCCACCCTGATGAATCTTGATAGAGAGCTTGAAAAAAAGGATTATTCATTGGTCTATATGGGAGAGAAGGTCTCTGAAGTGATCACAGAGACAGGACATATGTCCCAAATGATCGAAGAGTTCAGATCCCTTTTTCATGTAGATAAAAAAAGTACCACTTTTGCAATACATGAAGCAGTTGAAAAGGCACTGGCGATTTTCAATCCGGCAGCCAAACATATAAGTATCACAAAAACACTGCAAAAAGAACTCTTATATACAGGCTATTTCAATGAGATCATACAAGCCATTCTGGCACTACTGAACAATATGATGGAGCGCTTGTCACTCTATGCACCCAAAGAAAAACATCTCTCTATCATACTCAGTGCTTCCAAAAAGGATATTGTACTCTCCATCACGGACAATGCTGGACCTATGCCTGGTCCATCTCCAGAACTCATTTTTCTACCCCACACAACAGACACACAGCATATCCAAAGTACAGACCTGGGGCTCTATATCGCAAAAATCATTGTCGAGAAGAACAGCTATGGAGAACTCATCGTAGAGAACGATCATACCGGGGTTACATTTACTATACGACTAAGGAGAGAAGATGTCAGATATACTTAAAGAGCACTCCATTCTTTATGTGGAGGACGAGCCAAGTATCCGAAAAAATATCATAGAGTATCTTGAGAGTTATTTTGGCACTGTCTATACCGCATCAGATGGTGCGGAAGCATTGGAAGCCTATTATACACATTATCCGGATGTGGCGCTGCTGGATATCAACCTTCCCTATATTGATGGGCTCAGTGTTGCCAAAGAGATACGAAGCCAGAATCCAAAAACAAAAATCGTTATGCTCACCGCCCATACAGAGAAAGAGAAACTACTCAGGGCGACAGAGCTAAAACTGACAAAATACCTCATCAAACCCATCTCTCCAAAGACTTTCAAGGAGACCATGCATCTACTGGCAGAAGAGTTGCTAGAAGAAGGTGACAATTATTTTAGTTTGTCAGACGGATACGTGTGGGACAGTAAACAAGAGAAGCTTTTAAAAAATAGCCTTGAGATCTCACTCTCTACCAAAGAACGTACACTACTCAAGGCATGTATCGAAAAACATCGCAGTGTGATCACCTATGAAGAGATCATGATCGCTGTCTGGGAAGATGCTTTTGACCGTGATATCTCTATCGATTCAGTCAAGAACCAGGTCAGTCTGTTGAGAAAAAAACTACCCACTGGGTGCCTAGAAAGCGTCTATGGCAAAGGATATAGACTGAAATAGGACTCTTTTTTACCCTTCCTTACACTCTTGCGTCATACTGCGGCATCAATACGATAAAAGGATCAAAGATGAAGACCAAAACAATGTTATCGATTATCACCTCTGTGCTGCTCCTAAGCGGCTGTGGCGGTGGAGGCGGTGCTGGCGCTGTCAAGGAGGCAAAGAGTGTCGGTATACCAGAGGGGAAGTATAAAACCATCATCTGTACAGATAAGAATGCAAACGACCAAGCCTGTGCCGATGCCTCAGTATTTGACCTCAGCAAAGAGTCAGTAGCCATACTGGAGGCACCGGAGGAGATTGGTGCCAGTCCTTTTGAGTATTTTAAGGGCAAACGCTTTGTACTGGTACCCAAAGAGGAGAATGAGATTTCTCCTTGGCATATGCTTGCCTACGGACTCTATCTCTATGCCCAGGAGAAGGGAGACAAATGGATAGAAATCACCTCACTGAAAGCCCCATCCTCCTATGCAGAGGCACTGGAGATGCTCGAAAAAGAGTTTGGACTCACAGGTACAGAGGCACAAAACCGAGCAATCCTCGAAGCATTCAATGCGAACCTCGAATACCTCGGTCAACAGGGTATGCCACTGGATGAAGCTGCCCCTGCTGATATCAAAGCAATGGCAGAGTCACTGGTAAACCTAACAGTTAAGGAAATAGCTGCCGACTGGTCTGGACTGGGTGCAGCGGGTGATTCCGGTGCAGACTGTGTTCGTGAGAAGTATGGTACTTGTGTAGAATGGGTAGGTGCAGGTATATCTACACTCAAAGATATTCTGGGAGACAAGCTTCGCATAAACAGTCACCAAGCAGCACAAATAGCCGCAGAGAACAGAGAAAAATCAGACAAGCCAAATGCCATAGATCAAGCCTTTGAAAAACTCAGTTGTGAAGATACCGAAAGCAAACAGATCTATATGTTTGGTGTCTATGATGTATTTGATCCTTCCAATACAGAGCCGGCACATCCTGGGACTGCACTCGTCAATACCATGTCAGGAATGAATCTAGGTATTGATGGTTATGACCATGAGGTAACAGATTTTGATCACTACTATATCTTCCTGGAAACACTGAGTGGTTTGCCAAGCAATATCACACAAGGTGTGTTTGCCATAGGTCTCAAAGAGACTGGATATAGCCCTATGGGACAAACTACCCAGTATATAGATAGATACTTTATTGCAAACAATCTAAGTATGGGGCTTAGTGATGCACATGAAGGCAATATCAGTACCTTGAGAGCAACGTGGGATAGCCCAGTAACAGATATCTATACAAAAGATCTCTCTCAGATGCAGACCTCTTCAGGTCAAAATCTTCTTAGCAAGGTTCAGGCAGGTCAGACTTTGGATACGATGATTTTCTTTACTACCAATGTAGACTTCATGGCTGTAGCTGCCTGTGTGCCTAAGTCCAAGCCTACAGAGCCTGAAACACCCATAAAAGACATACCAGTGAAGCTACAGTGTAATGTAGAAAAAGGTGAACACCTTGTTACAGTATGGGGTGGAACAAGCGATGACTTTGCGCCTGGTACAGATGTCTCCACACCTTCTACAGCACTTTCTGCTCTACTGGGTACAACACTCAAATATGATGAGCCAATCAAAGAGAAGTCAGGAACTTTTGCTGATACATTGGCACATCCAAATGCACATGTTACGCAAATGCAACTTCTTGTCAATACTCGTCCTAGTGCAGCTGGGTCTACAGATGACCGTATATTTATTGGGGACATTGGTGCATCACAGGCAGCTGACCCAAGTTTAACCAGTGGTATACTGACACCTAATGGTGGTACTGCTATCCTTGTATATGGTGGAGAAACTGTCTATAACAACAACGGTACTGCAGTAGGTAATCTACTTAGTTTGGTAAATGGGGGCAGTGACTTGGACATCATCATTGGTGATCAGACAGAAGTCGATGTTACCAGACTTTCTATGTGTATCGTAGAAGAAGAGCCCGATCCATGTCCAAGTGGAGACAGTGATGGGGATGGCGTATGTGATGACGTTGACTGTGACCCTAAAGACCCTACTATTTGGACAGGGTGTGATGATGGCAATGAAACAAAGACTTGTGGTGAGAAAATGAGTATAAATCTAAGTCAAGCAAGCACATGGATAAATGCTAACGCTCAAAACCCAACCGTACATAATGAGTTTGAAACATATCCTCCGCGTCCTGAGCTAGCTGGTAGGATATGGGATGGAGACTTAACATGGTTTAATTTTGGTTCTCAAAGTGGTGCCATACATGAGCTAAGTATGGACTTTTGTGCTTGTGGAACGACAGATGTCGTCATCTCTGAATTTAAGTCTGACAACTATGGTAAGATGTACTTAGACACAGACCCAACACCTAGTAGTTATACAAATCCTAGCTATATCGTGAGCCGTAGTGCACACAGTCAAACTACTATGGCAAGCTGGGGAACGAGTGAAAGCGGATTGTTGCATGTACCATATAGTGGAACCGCCACAGACCATACACTGAACATGACAGTAAAAAATGCCAGTGGGCCTAGTGGTGGTGCGGTAGATGGTACCTTAGACTTTATAGGTCACTTAGGTGCTTGTACCCCTGCAGACAATCTCACTGTACCCACTGAGGACAACAATACAGTAGTTGTCAATACTGATAACAACTGGACAGTGACAACATCTACGGGTAGTGTGGCAGTAATTACGGACATCACATGGAACCCCATCCCAGATACACCAGTCTCGGAGGACAATGGTACAGTAGTCATAGGCATAGAAGGCCCACTGGTAGGTACGACACCTAATGGTAAACCATTCATTGACCATGAGCCTTCTGTGGTGGTAAACATCACAGATGTAGGGACACTAGAGCTCGACCCTGCCGTACTGGTACTCATAGACCATCTAGTAGACCCACCGCATTATACTAGAGATCCAGATACACAGATAGTCACCGATGATCAGCAACATCTAGAGTGGCAAGATGATGAAAATGCCAGTCTCGTAAGAAAACCATGGATTACCTCCCAGAGCAATACGGCGGAAGACTATGACAATACCTCGGGAGACACTGCATCTACCTATTGTGAGAACTTAACTCTCGGTACACATACCGATTGGAGACTGCCAACCATTGACGAACTTAGAGGTATTGTCGACTACAACAGTCTAAATCCAAGTATAGATATTTCAGAGTTTTTCAATACTTCAACCTATTTCTATCAAACATCTACATCTTATACAACATCTTTTATGCCCTCTAATTCCAATACAATGTGGGTAATCAATTTTAGATATGGGACAGAAGCCGTAGGAGGAAAAGTCGATCCATATATATTTGTCCGCTGCGTACGTGCTATTCCATAATTCCATACGTATTCAACTCCTCTGTATAGGAGGAGATTGAAGGGCATCCCTTTTTTACCCTTCATGACACTCTTCTGCCATACTACGTCAAGTAATACTACATATAGGAGTCTAAGATGCAATACAGATATATCAAACAGATGGTTTTAGTAGGGGTCACCCTGATGATGCTTGGATGTGGCGGAGGTGGCAAAGGAAGCACTCTCTCCTACTTTATGCTCACTCCACAGGATACAGCAGTGGTCACCACTCCACAGCCTACCTTCAAGCTCGAACGCAACACCAACAGCACTTCCTCTGCTCTGGCATGTGATGCATCCAATACAGATATCAACTTTGCCAAGCTTCAGGTTATCAAGATCGATCCACAGATAGCTGATGCGACTGTCGTGATCGAGGAGACCCTCTCCATGCCAAACGACTGTCAGTATAGTATCAGCTTTCCCTCTCTGACGCTAGAGGAGAATACCCCCTATGCGTGGCATGTAGGTGAGATAGATGAGGAGTTAGGTGAAGACAGCAACTGGGATGGGTTCATCTACTCAACCCAAAATATGGGGATAGAAGATAGCGATCCACATGCTTGTGAAAAAAATATGGTACAAGACTGGACATTTTTAGAACCCAAAACATCATGGAGAACAACAGATACGAGCAACTTTTCTTCCAATATCTCTGCTTCTATCGCACAGCAGGGACACGATGATAACGGATCAGCCACACTCATCACCCCTACTCCACTCATCTACCAGACACTTTCTCAACCCATAGTGCAAGGCAGATACTACCAACTCAAACTTTCACTCAAACATGCGGGTAAATCAGATTTTCAGATCAAGGCACTGGCATTCAATGGTACACTTGATAGTCTGCAGCCTGATAGCAATACATCCATCATAGGTCTCACAGGTACGATAACCAATCAAAACAACTGGGTCAAAGTGACGCTAAACTCCTGGAAGGCCAATAAAGACTTCACACATCTAGCCATCGCCCTAATCAATGACCAAAACCAAACAGTCTACGCCCAGATCGACAGAGTCTGTCTGACTGAAGTGACTGATGCTGGCTGTGGAGACACCTATGATGTAGAAAACCCAAGTATCGATATCAATGCCCCTGATGGCACGATAACGCCATTTGATTATGTGGTAGGTACTGTAGCTGACCTCTACCCAGAGTATGATACTTCTGTATCCAATTGGTATGGTGAGACCAACAACACGGCCATGGAGTGTGCTACCATAGGAGATGGGGTACTCACTGGAGAACAGGAAGGTATTATCGCTGGATTGGAAGCAGCATATAATGATGCTGAAGACAACAGAACAGTGAACGATACATTTATACAAGAACAGAACATAACGACTGATACAAGCAATGACACAGATATGACGGCGATAGGTTCATCATACTTCGAGAAATGCACCCAGAGGATCGTAGATACATCCAAGCCCTTTTCAGGGAGAGATATTGTCTATGTGCATGGACTCCAACGTGATGTGATTAAAGCACGTAAAAAGAAAAATAATCATGATTTTGAAGGTACATGGCCACAAGACAGAGCTGATTTCTATCGTGGAGGAGAGTACCATATCAAATCATCCAACTATTGGCATGACCATATTAGCGAGATGCTTTATTCTGGCAATGCATCAGATCCCAGCAACTCCTATCTGGTAGTGACATGGCCTACAGCACAGAGGTTGCCCTATGCCATAAATGCTGTCATGCATCAGATAAGAGATGCTATGAAAAATAACAACAGCGGTGTCATTTTTTCTAAAAATGGGCAAAACCAAAATCAATGCTTTGGAGACAATGGGATAGTACTTATCAGTCATTCAACAGGTGGCATGGTGGTCAGTACCATGTTTGGGCTCATAGAAAGAGATAAAAATGACCAAAACAGTATTTATCATTCAGATAAGCATTTTAGAGATAGCCTGGATCTACATGTAGCGATAAACCCTGCCATAGGAGGATCTGCAGTCGCCACTGCAGGACTCACTACCGATCGCAACAGCCATTTTAACCCTTCAAACTCAGTCATGGCAGATCTAGGCATACCACATATTGTAGAGTATTGGCAGAGTATTATGGAGAGAGGAACAAAACCTACATTACTCCTCATAGGTGGCATGACAGGGCCAGAGCGTGAACTTCCTGAAGATGTCAAAAGAACGATTGGTGGTGCATTGCTCAGAGGATACAAAGACGGAGTTGTACCTTCATGGTCACAATCTGCGAACAAAGAATCATTGCCTTCTTACACAGTCCAAAATTCTCTAAAATTGGTAGACTTAGGAAATCATCCTCTTCGTTCAGCCACGGTATTGGCACAATCCAGCCTGAGTGCACCCTCTGGTACAAGGAGATACTTTGTAAGCCCCTACCTCTCTCCTATGGGAATGTATCAAAATGACAGTGTCGCTCGTGCACATTATGGATATCTGAAAAATCATTATCCCTTTATTCAAGTGGCAGGAGACCATTTTGACAACGTTGATCGTATCAGACGTAATGGGAAACACTCCTATAACATCATTGCCAATCCTCCCTATAACAATAGAGAAGAAAGCAAAGTCACCCATAGAGATGATGCTGGAGAGTCTGTATTTACGCTAGGTCTTGTGAGCCCACGCTATGATACACAACAGATAGAAAGTGTCCGAGGCGTCTGGTTTGGATTCTATTTTCCTCGTCTAAGATGGGTCTACAAAGAGCTTAGAATTAAACTTCTTTTTGGCGGTTATATAAAAGCTGGCATGCATGTACCCAGAGTGACTTGGCACTACAAAGAGATTGTGATTTGGAAACGTACCTATCATCTACTCAATGGCTATGAACATAAAAGAGGAACAGACTACATCTATCAATACATCCTACGTCCGTAAAACCTACTAAACCTTGCAGATTTTGTAAGGTTTAGGTCTATAATTACAAAACTTTCTCTTATTTTTACCCTTCGTGACACTCTTCAGCCATACTTGCATTATTGGATTACCTGCAATGCCAAGATAATTGGTCAACTACCTATGTATACTCAAAAGGATAGAATATGAAAACAACAACAATTGCACTACTCGGATCGGCACTTATCGGACTCAGCGGCTGTGGTGGAGGTGGCGGCGGCGGTGGAGGTGGCGGCAATGCTGCACCCATCGCTGTCAACGATACGGCCAGCACTTCAGCCACCATTGCAGTCACCATTAATGTACTGGCAAACGATACAGACAATGATGGTACGCTAGATACTACTACGGTAGCTATCACCACTGGACCTGCCAATGGTACCACTATGGTTAATGCTTCCACTGGGGCTGTCACCTATACTCCCAATAATGCTTTTTCCGGTACCGATACCTTCCAGTATACGGTTAAGGATGATGATGGTGATGTCTCCTCTCCGGCTACAGTGACAGTCACGGTAAGCAGCTCTCCAGACAGTGACCATGATGGTATCTCTGATGCAGATGAAACCAGCAATGGAAGCAACCCTTATGACAGCAATAACCCTACTCCAGGAGGAGATACAGATGCGGATGGTGATGGACTCACTGCTGCCCAAGAGGCTCTGATGGGTACCAATGCTGCCATGGCCGATACAGATGGTGACGGACTGGATGATGGTACAGACAGTGACCCTACAGATGTCAATGTGCCTACTACCAATGGCGGTGGAGACACAGATGGTGACGGACTGACCAATGCACAAGAAGTAGCCAATGGTAGCGATCCAGCAGATGCAAACGCACCGCAAACCAATGGTAATGTAGATACAGATGCGGATGGTATCATGGATGGCGCCGATATGGATGATGACAATGATGGTATCCCGGATACCAGTGATACAGATCCTCTTAATATTGCTGCTGCCTCTGTAGATACGGATATTGATTGCCTGAGTGACCCCTATGAAGCATTTATCAATAGTAATCCAAGTGATATAAACAGCCCAGTCAATGGCGGTGCATGTACAGATACTGATCTTGATGGAACTACCAATTACTTTGATACAGATGATGATGGTGACGGAATAGCCAATAGCAATGATGCATTTCCACTCCTGGTCACAGACTGGAGAGATACAGATGGCGATGGCTTGGGTGACAATACAGATACAGATGATGACAATGATGGTATCCTGGATACCGTAGAGATCACGGCCCCAACCCCTACCAATCCATACGATGCCAACTCACCTACTGCCAATGGTGCAGCAGATGATGACAATGATGGTCTAACCAATGCCCAAGAAGTATTAGGTGGCACCAACCCAGCCAATGCTGACAGTGATGGCGATGGGCTCATGGATGGACTGGAGATAAGCAACAGTACAAACCCTAACAACCCAAATGATCCTACCACCAATGGAAATGTAGATGCTGATGGCGATGGACTGACAGCGGCTGTTGAAGCACTCTATGGGTTTGATGATACCAATGCAAATCTTCTAGATGGTACGCTTAATGATGGTGATTTCGATAGTGATGCTGATGGGCTTTCTAACCTCCTAGAGGTTACGACAGGTACTGATCCTCTGTTGATCGATTCTGATGGTGATCTCATACAAGATGGTGTAGAAGATACTAATAAAAACGGTGTCTTTGATAGCGGAGAAACTGATCCTAGAAATCTGGATACTGATGGAGATACATGGAATGATGGTTTCGAAGATTCCGATCAAAACGGCATTGTGGACAATGGCGAAACTGATCCTCGTAAAGTAGATACTGATGGAGACAGTGTACCTGACAACACAGACACTATCCCAACTGATCCTCTAGTACAGTAACTAAGATCAACACTTACACAGAAGAGACGACTTTGTCTCTTCTGTGTTACTATGTTACCTGCACTACCACTCCCTCTTCACTTTTTTACACTGATAGTAATGCTAGATCATCAGTTAGTTATGAAACTAACATGCTAGAATATCAAATAAAGTAGGTAGAACAAAATGGTAGTTTTAGAAGTATGGGCATCTTTGTTCGGGAAAGTACTACTTAATCTTTTTAATGTAGTGATCATTGCACTACCTTTTGTATTTTTCGATATTTCTTCTAGTGCTGCAATCATTGCATTTTTCATATTCATAGGACTATTTTTTATACGAAATAAAAACATACATATAGTTATCACTAGTATCAATGTAGGTATTCTACTCTTTTTAGCATTTATGCATAATCCTATATTTGGCTGGGGAGCTCTGGCTCTTGGATTTTTGGGAGCATTTATCCTTCTCGATACTCCTAAAAAAGAAAGAAAAACATCATGGCAATGTCCTCAGTGTCAAAAAACACTTAAAAATCATGAGATTCGGTTTGGACTATGTACTTTTTGTGCTGCGAAAATAGATAGAAATCACTAGGTATCCTCCTTCACCTCTTATTGAAAGAGACAAATATTTATATGCATGAGGGTGTACTGTAGTTTTTGTTTACGATGCTATAATCTCACCATGAAACTAACCCATCAAAAGATCCGCTCATGGTACCAGTCCAACGGTAGACTCGATCTTCCATGGCGTACAACCAATGACCCCTACTCTATCTATCTCTCAGAGGTGATGCTGCAGCAGACACAAGTCAAAACAGTGCTTGAGAGATATTATTTCCCATTTTTGAAACGCTTCCCTACACTGAAAGCGCTTGGTGAGGCTCCTCTGGATGATGTACTGAAGCTATGGGAGGGGTTAGGCTACTACAATAGAGCCAAAAACCTGCACAAGACCGCTACCTTGATAGCGACCCTACCTGAGAGTATAGATGCGCTTATAGCGCTTCCTGGGATCGGTAAAAATACCGCCCATGCTATCGCTGCATTTGCATTCAGACAGCCTGTTCCCATCATGGAAGCCAATGTCAAGCGTATCCTCTGTCGTCTGCATCAGCTTAAAACCCCTACCGATAAAGCACTTTGGGAGATCGCCTATGCTATGGTAGACGAAAAAAACCCCTTTGACTACAATCAGGCGATGATGGATATCGGTGCGACACTCTGCACATCCAAAGCACCCGAATGTGACCGCTGTCCACTCTCCGAGATCTGTCAAGGCAAAGCAACCCCTACAGACTACCCTACCAAGAAAAAACGTACGGTACCTACCAGGAAACAAAATATCATGCTCGTGCACTACCATGGTAAGCTCTCTATGCAACAACGTGGCGGGAAGTTTCTACATGGACTTTGGGGGTTTGAGACAGTAGAAACACCGCTCTGTGCCTCAGCATATCTGGGAGAGGTACATCATGCCTATACGCACTTTAAACTCCAATGCCAAGTCTATCTCTACCATACCGTGGAAAAAGAGGGGAAACGCTACTTTTCACCCAGAGAGATCATCAGATCACTGGCGATCTCTAAAGTAGATGAAAAGATACTGAAACTGTATTTGGAAAAAGAGGAAGCATAACCCCAAGGGGGAGGGATTATGGAATAGATGATTAATCCATCTGCTTTCGCAAGAAGGTAGGTACTTCCAAGATATCTTCATTCTCATCATACCCGCCAACCACTCTACGGCTTTGCATTGCAGCTGGTTTAGGAGAGGCAGTATTGGCACTCATACCGGAGAGGAGATCGGTAGCTACTTTGGCTTTTTCTGCCTGCTCACTGGCTACTGATTCATTATTATCAAACCCGGTTGCCACGATCGTGATCTTGACTTCATCTACTGCCATTGCAGAGTTGGTAGTCGTACCAAAGATCACATTGGCATCTTCGTGTGCATGATCCTCGATCGTCTCCATCGCTTCAGAGATCTGAAGGATCGGATAGTCAGGGTGGATATGGAAGTGCACCAAGACACCCATCGCCCCATTGATAGAGATATTGTCAAGCAGTGGAGAGTCGATCGCTGCCTTGGCTGCATCATAGGCTGCATTGGCACCGTCACTCTTGCCTGAACCCATCAATGCCAGACCTCTGTGCGTCATGACTGTCTTGACATCCGCAAAGTCAAGGTTGATGTCATTAGGGCCGTGAGAGAGGATGACATTGGAGATCCCGGCAACTGCCTGAGAAAGGACATCATCAACCAGACGGAAGCTCTCTTTTATACCAAGATTCTTCTCTACGATTGAGAGGAGTTTCTCGTTAGGAATGATGACGATAGAGTCACTCTCTCTTTTGAGCTCTTCGAGACCCTCTTTGGAAAGTTTTGTTCGCTTTCTACCTTCGAACTTGAAAGGACTGGTAACCACAGAAACGGTCAGTGCACCGATCTCTTTAGCAGCCTGTGCTACGATAGGAGCAGCACCCGTACCGGTACCGCCACCCATGCCTGCAGAGATAAAGACGATATCTGCACCGGCTAGTGTCTCTTTAATATCATCAAAGCTCTCCAGTGCCGCTTCTCTACCCTTCTCAGGCACCATCCCGGCACCTAGACCTCTGGTGGCATTCAGTCCCAACTGTAGCTTGCTAGGTGCCAATGACGTGTCTAATGCCTGTGCATCAGTGTTAGCAACGATCAGATCGATCCCTGTCACACCCTCACTGATCATGTGGTTGATCATGTTTCCACCACCACCACCGATCCCTATGGCTTTAATCCTTGCACCAGCAGCTGTGACTACTGACTCTATCGTTATATCTGTATCGATGCTCTCTACTTCGACATCGAAATTATCTAATTCATTCATTTGTTCCCCCTTATTTAAAATAACTGTTTTGCCCAGTTTGAGATCTTGGAAAGAATCGTTCCATCTTTCGTATCCGGTCTAGGAAGATCATCAAACGAGAACGTATCACTGTCCTCATCCGGGTGTAACTCTTTCAGCACTTTATTGCCAACACTTTTCTCTTTTTTCCGTCGTCTAGCTGAGGAATGTTCATCCTGTGATCCTTCATCAAGTCGTATATCACCGAGTTCTACCTCGGGTGTATCGCTTTTGGTATGAAGCATATTTTTCTCATTGTCTATCTCGTACTGTGTATGTTCACCTGCCTGATACAAGAGCAGTCCGATCACCGTAGCAAAGGCAGGATCCTTAAGCTCGTCGATCAAACCGCCTATCTCTTTGGGATAACCGATACGAATCGGACTATTTCGGAAAATAGCCTGAGCCAGCTCCCTGATCCCTTTAAGTTTGGTCATGCCTCCTGTCAGCACAACCCCTGCACCGATCTGCTCAGCCAGCGCACTCTTCTCTATCGCATTTGCCAAGATAGAGAGTGACTCCTCGACACGTGCCATGATCACATTATGCACCATCTCCAGAGAGATACTGTTACGACTCTCTTCATCTCCGATCACAGGAAGCTCGATCACTTCATGTGAACCATTGACCAGATCACCATGTCGTATCTTGACATTCTCTGCGATCTGTAATGGGGTATGCAGTGCCATGGAGAGGTCATTTGTGATATGGTTGGACCCGACACCCAAAAAGCTATTATGTCGGATAGAGTTGCCAACATGGATGATTAGGTTGCTGGTCTGCCCTCCCATATCGATCAAGGCTACACCCAGCTCCTTCTCATCCTCCTGTAGTACTGCGATGGAGGAAGCATAACTGTTAAGTACGATCCCTTCTATCTCGAGTCCTGCTGATCTGACTGTTTTCTTCAGGTTACTCAGACTTGTCTTCTGTGTGAGGATGATATTGGCATCGACCTCCAGACGGCTGGCATTCATCCCATAAGGATCTTCGATGAAGTCTTGTTCGTCTACTCTAAAGTTATAAGGGAGTACATGAATCACTTCATACTCATTAGGGATGTTGGCATTGTAAAGTGCCGTTTCCATGAGACGATTGATCTCTTTAGTGGAGATATCTTTTTGGGGGATATTGACCACACCGGTAGAACTCATGCTCTTGGCATAGGCATTGGAGATAGAGACGGTGGCTGTGGAAATATTGTTGCCTGCGATGCGCCTGGCATCATTGAGGGCTTTTCGAATCGACTTGGATGCCAATTCGATATTGGTAATGATACCTTTCTTCACCCCTTGGGATTTAGCGATACCATGACCAATGATCTGAATATCATCACCAGATACTTCAGCTATGACTGCACAGATCTTTGTTGAACCGATATCAATAGCTAAAACTGGTTTACTCAAATCAAATTCCTTTTACATACTTTTGCGTTGGATATTGCTTATTGAGTGTTTTGAAAAGATTAGATTCAAATACACTTCTCTTGATCTGGTTGACATCTCCTTCAACTCTTTGAGAGAGATTGTTGTCAACTTTATCCATCTTCTGCTCTACAATCTTGTAGACCACGACACTGTCCGATACTGTAATCATACCGTTTTTAGCTGAAGATGTAAAGAGCTTTTGTAAAAACTGTAAAGTTTCCTGTTGACTAAGAGGTGACATATTGTCAAATTTACTCATTGTCATCCAGTCTGTTGTCGTCAACTGTTCACCCTCTATATTTTTAAGTGTCTCTTTGGATTTTGTCTCCAGCATCTCATTTTTCTTTTCTACAGTCAATGCTTTACTTACCTCTTCTTTTGCCTGCTCAAAGCCTTTCTCTTTAGGTTCTACGACTTCCAAGATCTTGACTGTGGCATATTTTGCTCCTACTACTTTGGGCTTGAGGATATCGCCTGTTTTTGCTTTATTGATCTCCGTCCAGATGCTAGGACTCAGGTCTGTGCTGTTTTGGGCTATCTCTTTAGTCTCTGTTGCTTTTAGTTCACCTTTTTTGAAGGCCACGTACTCTTTGAGTGCCTGTTTTTTTGCTTTCTTGACTTTATAATCCTGTTCTACGATCGTTTTTGCCTGCTCATAGGTAAACTGTTTTCCATCGGCACCAACATAGTTATAACTGTTTTTATCAAAGAAATCATGCAGCTCTTTCTCATTTACTTCCGTAGTTGACGTATCTGTCCAGACGATGCCAAGCTTATATGCACGTGGTGTCATATATCTCTCTTTGAACTGTTCCCAGTAACTTTTAACTTCCTGATCATTCAAAGTCACTTGCATATCAGAAGGTGAAATCACTTTATACGCTATCTTGTCAGCAATACTCAATGCAGATGCCAAGATATCTGTTTCAAAGGGAAGTGCTTTGTTTTCAAGCAGTGCAACCAGTTTTTGTACGATCAACTCATCCTTGAGGACCTCTTCAAAGGTCTTAGCTTTCAGTCTTCTGTTTTTCAGATAGGTATCATAGATGACTTTATTGAACTTGCCATCCTTTTGAAACCCTTTGATCGAAGTGACATACTCACGTAACTCTAAATCCGAGACAACGATACCGTAATGTTTGGCAAGATTCAATAGCTGTGCCTGGGAAGCGAGAGAGTTAAAGGCTTGTTTAGGTAGCCCCATTTCTTTCGCTTTGGCCTTATCAAACTTTCCTTTAAACATCTCGTTGTATTGATTATAAAGATTTTGATAGGTCATATCAAACTTCTCCTGCGTAATCTCTACATCACCTACTTTTCCGATCGAACTGGCTTTTGAGCCATACTGATAACTACCCCAACCAACAAACCCTGCTCCGATAAACGCAATCGTTGCCACCCATATGGTAACGATCAGGTATTTGTTGTGTTTTTGCATCCATGAAATCATCTCTAACTGCCTTCAATATAATTTTGAGCATATTCTATTCTACTTGTGGTTAAAACTGGGTTATTATAGGAAGGAGTTAGAGAAGAGAGGTATACCGCCATCTGGTTTTGCAGATGACAGGCGAGAGAAGGAATCACTATTTGAAAAAAGAGCTGAGTATGCCTTTTTTATTGGAAAATCTTTCGACATGCTTTTGTGCTCTGCCAACACCCATTTCAGCAGCTTCCTCATAGAGTAATTGTGCGGTTTTCTTATCTTTCTTGATACCATACCCATACTCATAGAGCTGGGCAAGATCACAGATCGCTTCAGGATAATCATGCTCCGCCAATCGGTTGATCTGCGTAAAGGACTCAGGATAATCTGCTTTGAGGACTTCTCCTTTGAACAGTTCTCTTGCCAACAGTAGCTGTGCATACTTGGATTCACTGGCTGCTGCTAGCAGTAGCATTTGTGCTGCTTCTGCTATCTTGCCTTCTGCTTTCTTCTCTTGGAAGAAAGCTATGGCATCCTTGATGTCATTTTCAGTATACCCTATGCTGGCTACCTGCTTTAGTAGATCCTTGACCTCTTCAATGATCCCGTTTTCAGTCTGTTCTATTTGGGGAAACTGGTGTCGCATATTACGAAATTTTTGATCGATATAAGAGATGGGAGGGTAGCGTCTGTTGTCTTTACTGTATTCTGCTCTACGCTTGATCTCCAGTGCCTTCTCCTTACTTTGCTCCTCTTCGCTGCTTAGTAAAGTCTCCACTTTTTTGACAACAGCTGGCACCACCGGGATAGATACTTCTTCCAGCAGTGATCCACTCTCCTCTACTGCAAGCTCCTTTGGCTCAGTGACCAAGTGCTCCAGTGTAGCGTTCTCTGGCTCAAAACTCTCCTCTGCATTTTCCAGGCTGTCAACAGGTTCTGCTTCAACACTGTCCAGCTCTTCTGCGGCAAAAGTTTCTTGCTCTGAAGCTATCTCTTCCAGAGTATCTTCTATCTCTTCTTCAAAGTCACTATGCTCTAGCTCTTTTGCCTCTGTCAACACCTCTTCTTTGCTGCTCTCTGCAAAGTGTTCTTGCTCCTCAAGAGGCTCAGACGATGCATCAGACAACTGCTCAGATAGCGTAGTGTCAATCTCTTCTTCGCTGCCTGTTGTCTCTGTCACCTCTTCCGAGGAGCGTGTTTCATGGTACGGTAGCTCTGTTGTCTCCATCTCTACTTCTTCGACAGGCTCTATAGAAGTTTCTATGTCTGTAACAACACTCCCCGTCATATCCACAAGTGTCTCTGTCTCTGTCTCTTGAAAGGGCTTGACTGTTTTATTCTCTACTCTGTTTTTATGAATATCGAGATAGGCTTCATTTTTCTGTACCTCTTCTTTGGCTTGGGTCACATATGTTTCTGCGGCATGGTCAGGCTCGCTATAGGCTATCGTCTCTTCTGCACTCTCTTCAGTCATTCTCAGCATATCATCGAGATTGATCGTATTGGCTACTGCGCGTGGTTGCATCATATCAAACAAGCCCTGTGGCTCTTGCGTAGTCTCTTTTGGTTTTGGTTTTGCAGGGGCAGGTGCAGGAGGAGGTGTATTGAAAAAGCTGTCATCCAGAGAGCTGACATATCCTTTCATCAAAAAAAGTGCTTGTCTGTAGTTTCTACTCTCCAGCAGTGATATGATTTCATTGAGGTCCTCATCCAGGCTCAAATCTCTCAATTTTTTGGCTTGTACGCTGATTGTTTCATGGTCAGCCATCTTCACTGCAAGGCGCACTATCTCAAATCTCGTCGTTATCTCTTCCATTTAATCTCCATACATCATTTGTACATCTAAAATTATCTATCTAATGATAGCAATATAGGCTGAAAGTTAGGCAGATATCATGCCAAACTATTCAACATCAACAGTCTGGCACTATTTTCCAAAAGTGCGATCTTTTTTGCCATCTCTATCATATCTCTGTCATAGGCAAAGAGTCCATAGCCTTTAATCAGCATTAGTTGACAGTCGCTCTGCTTAAAAAAGTTGGTGATCTCATAAGGAGCACGATCATACCAGTCACTGAAACTACCCGGATCATAGATCACGATCTCACCGATATTGAGATCACCAAAATAATCACGTGGAGAGAGCTTCGCATGACTCAAAGAGTAGGCTGTAGCATGAGGAGGCATGGTATAACAAATATATTTTGCCTGAGGCATTTCTTGATACATCTGCTCATGGATCACGGTATCCATACTAGAAATATTCCATCGATAATCCCGCTTAGTGACATCAAGATGTATCAATGAATTCTCAGAGATCTCATCAAAGATCGCCTCTTTTTTATTGATCACAAATGTGTTGGCTGATGTACGGGCTGACATAGAGCCGTGATAGACACCAAAAAAATTCTTACGAAACATCGAAAGTGAAACACTCTGTATCTCTTCAAGAAGATGTTTATTGGTCACTTATTATCCTTTGGGACTATTTTGGGTATTATACCAAATAAATATTACCCACTAGGGTACCTCTAAAGATAGGCGGTAGGTAAAAAATGGCACATTCTCCACACATACCGGTATTGCTGGATGCCGTACTGGAAAGTTTTGAACACTGTAGTGATGGATACATTATAGACTGTACCCTCGGATATGCAGGGCACAGTGCTGCTCTGCTCGAAAGTCTGGATCATATCTCTATCGTCGGTATAGACAGAGATGATGAAGCTTTGGCATTTTCAGATCAAAGATTAGCACCGTTTGGTGAACGATACACCCTTTACAAAGGCTCCTTTGCTCAAACGATCGATCAGGTTACAGAAAGACCACTTGTGGGTATCTTGGCAGATTTTGGTGTCTCTTCACTACAGCTTGACAAGATAGAAAGAGGCTTCTCTTTCGAGAGTGAAACACTAGACATGCGGATGGATCAAAGTGCCCCACTCACTGCCTATGATGTTGTCAATGGATACAGTGTGGAAAAGTTAACGTATCTGTTTAAAGAGTATGGGGAGATAGCACAGGCAGAGAGATTGGCAGAGGAGATTATTCGGGTACGTACAGGCAGGCTGATAGAGAGTGGCAAAGCACTCAGCCAGATCGCCAAAGAAGTACTCTATCGCGGAGGAAAAATACACCCTGCAACCCTAATGTTCCAGGCAATCCGTATCGAGGTCAATGATGAACTGGGTCAGATAGAGGGTCTGCTGGATGCACTGGCAAAGCTACAGCCATCAGGAGCGATCATCTCTCTGATCACCTTTCACTCTCTGGAGGATCGACTGGTCAAGAACCGTTTTAAGACATGGAGCAAGGCCTGTATCTGTGACCCCCATGCCCTGCGATGCACCTGTGGGAAAAAACATGCGTTGGGGAAAGTGTTGACAAGAAAACCTATCATTGCTGACAAAGAAGAGCTCAGACGCAACCCCCGAAGCAGAAGTGCCAAACTAAGATCTTTTCAATTCAAGGAAGCCCTGTCATGAAGCATAAGGAAAAAGGAATCACACTGGGGGTACTCTCCATCGCGATCATCTCTATGGTGATCATTCTGATCCTCGCACTCATGAAAGTCTATCTCAGCAACCAGATCTATCATGAGAGCAGACAGATCAATCTCATCGAAGCAGAAGTGGCAGCACTCAAGGAGGAGCATAGTATCTTACAGATGAATGTAGAACAACTCAAATATAAAAATAAAATTACGGATACGATATTTTCCATGGAAGAAAACAAGAACATCACCGATGTTGAGGAAGAGGAGGCACCCAATGATTAGAGGTTTTATCAAGTTTGCCATCGATCGCCCCATTCTAAACCACATACTCTTTGTGCTCCTGCTACTGATGGCATTTTTTGCGTACAAAAGCATCCCCAAAGAGATCTTTCCCCCTGCAGAACTAGACAAAATCTCTATTAGGGGAGGCTATGTTGGTGCCAGTGCAGATGTACTGGACAAAATGGCTGTCAAATCTCTGGAAGATGGACTCAAGAGTGTCAACGATCTGAGCAATGTGGAGACAGTCATACAGAATGGAAGCTTTGCAATCATTGCAGACATCAAGTCCGGGACAGACAACCAGCTAGTCCTCGGGGATGTCAAAGATGTGATTAGCACCATCAAAAGAGATATCCCTGCTGATATGAATGAACCTACTGCCAAGATACTGATCTATAACTTTCCCCTGCTCTTGATCGCTATCTCAGGCGATACACCCAAGTCACACCTGCTCGAGGCAGCAGATGCACTCAAAAGTAAATTGGGAAATATTAAAGCACTCAACACTATAGAGATACGCGGAGATGCTGATGACGAAGTGCGCATCAGGATAGATGAGGAGAAGCTGAAGGCCTATCAACTCCCCAAAGCACAGTTTTATCAGGCTATCAGTACACTCAGTTCCATCTATCCCGCAGGTACGATCAAACAAAAGGGTCAACTGATCTACCTCTCTACTGTCAATGGTGCCAAAGATGCCAAGACACT
>JAUTBZ010000022.1:0-21003 GCA_032361785.1 Lepetodrilus galriftensis
CGTAAATTCTAAAAATTCGAACAGCCGCAAATCTAATTATTTTAGAGCGTACGAATAATTAGAGTAATTACGGTAATCTCATTTGAATTCGCAGTAGATTCAGCTTCCAAGTAACTCAGCGTGTTTAACATCTTCTGGGAAGGTGGTAGTGCAGTGGTAGAACGTTAGACTTCAGAGCCACAAGTCCTGGGTTCAAATCCCATCACAGGAAACCAGTAACATGGTCTGTAACATGGCAATGCAGTTGTCATCCATGACCTGCCAGTACCAGCTGGTGCTTGCATGTCTATTGCAACATTCAGCACTACGGGTGTTGCAAGTTTCCTCCTGTCCTAAACTGACAAGCTGTGATATAAGTGAAAGAGTCTTGAAAGCGGCTCTAAATCCCAATTAATAAAACTTTAAAAGACAACATCTTCAGTAGCGGCTCTAAATCCCAATTAATAAAACTTTAAAAGACAACATCTTCAGTATCCACTATGCTGTGAAGAACAGTTTTACACACATGGGACTACCGTATTGTGTACAGTTAACACACTAGCTTTATCTGCTCAGACTGTGTCAGGTTTTCCTCTCACTGAAAACAAATCACTGAAATACTGTGTAGGAAATGGTGTAGTTATTGAACTGACTCACTCACTTGATATATTAATATCTATTAGACTTGAGTGTGTAGCATACGTAATCAGTGCATTGTACTTTCAATATGAATGTCCGTACATATGTATATATAGCAATGGTAATTCTTTGTTGTCATTAGTCTCATCCAATAATGTTGCAGTAATCTTTCGCATTCGCTAGAATTTCTCATTCTCATCCGCTTTTTTAATAGCATCCCATTTGAAACATAATTAATTCATAATTAATTGCATAAATAATTTATTATCAATAACAGCTGGTTTATTAAGTTGTCTAGGTAATACCAGATTATGTAATTCATCTTTCAATTTGTTTGTTATGATATCACTTTATCCAATGTATATTTCCACATTATTTAATTATGGTACTGAGGGATTACTGTTACTATTTTTGTTGTTCTAATTCAACACACATGGGTGGAAGGTTCCCGCTGTAACAGCAACAAATCACTTCCGTCTTTGCATGACAATATTATTGATCATGAATTTAATTACCCTTTCATTCTGAAATGTCACAGTTATATTCACAGTAAAATGTCTTTTGGGGACATACCACTTTTCTTTTCACTACAAATTTTGAATTTATTAATTTTATTGATGCTAATCCGCAATCAAATAAAAATGGGATTTTGTTGATGTTAGTAAAGATACAGTGAGGGATAAAAATTTCAAAAGCAGTATCTGCTCAAATGTTTAGAATTAACCCAAGTGTCGTTTGATATTCCCAACATGGACAGTGAACTGTACTTTCACTTTCACTATGAGTGTAGTGATGCAAAACCTGGATTGCGATTGAGCTGTGTAGGTCTGGCACCTCACGTAGAACAAAACACCATTGATATAAGTATAATAAGTAGTAGCTTTTTTATTTTACGACAATATACCCGAGCAGGAATATGGGAAAAAATGTAAAACTTACTTTTTGTAAGGGTTGTTTTAAAAAGAAATTGGAATAATAAATTGTGGTATGTCCCCTGAAGTACTATTTATGACTAAATTGTTCTAATATACTTTGATGTTTTTACATGAACTCAAACATATATGTTACAGACGTTAACAATAAGATTGCTTTCCCAAGTTGAAGGCACCATTTCCCAAAGCCCCTGTGGCTGTGTTTACATTATTATTGTTACTATCCTTCAGGTTATGGACCAATATTCATTCTATCTGTCAAACGATACTGACTTCGTAATCGATCAGTTCAAAACGGATGTGGATTTCTTGTCTCGCAACTGGCAAATGTTGGGACGACCTTCGATCATCTTTCCATTGTCATCAGCCATGTTAGGTGTGAAGCTTTACCGTAGTTATCTATTTCCCTTTTGCTTTTTTTTCTCACTTTACTGTAGTTATTTCCCTTTTGATGCTTTTTTGCACACCTGCACTTTACACCTGCATGCGTGTACACTTCCGATACTGCTTCAGTTATGAGTTCTTAGCACATGTGAAAAGTACTCTATGAATTTTCGTCTTTTTAAATTTCGATTGCGATTTTTGAGTTGAGAATAAATTCTTATTACATGTACTACCATGGATGTACTTATACATGAGATAAGTAAGCCATAAACAAAGCAGTACCGTATATCTATGTTTGTGAATGTAATCCTTATTTATCAAATCTAATTGTTCTCATAGTCCTTATTTCGGCTTGCAATAGATTTAGTTATATGTGCTTATGCTTTTAGTTGCGTTATTCTTTATTTGAATAATTCTTATTGCTGTGAAAGTATGCCATTTTCACTTTAAGAATCTGTCAAACCATTAATAGAAATAAATTATGTTTGATAATAGCTATTATAGTAATAGTAGTAGAACATACATATGTTTTATGGGTTTGACATTTACAATTTTAATTTTTATAAACTAAATTAAAATGAAAAGATTCTGAAAACAAATGTGAACACACAAATCCAAAATTTAAAGGAAAAACATATTTTTGTATTTGTACCTCATATGCCAAGATTCTTGGCCTCAGTGAATAAAGGTTCCGTTCTGTTCTGACTATTTACGACCATGAGAATAGCTTGCAACAAGTATGACAGACATACTAACACCGCATGGCATGCACAACCACTAGCTGACCTCCCTGCTTCATTGCCTGCCTGTCTGCCTGTCTGTCTGCCTGTCCATCTGTCTGTCTGTCTGAGCTCTGTCTGTCTGTCCATCTGTCTTGATGTACAACTGTATGCTTGTCACAGTACATGGACATGCAGCGCTTCTATATGGCTCAAGACATCAAATTCATGCTGGACTGCATCCGCACCGAGATCAGCTATCTGAAGAGTAGCTGGAAGGCCCTTGGTCGACCAACCCTTACCTTAACTATATCAGACTCGTTCCTCGGTATGTTGCCACTTCCACGATCAGACACGGTGCAGTATCAGACCAACCCTTACCGTAACTATATCAGACTAGCATCTTGGTATATTGCCACTTTCACGATCAGACACAGTGCAGTATCAGACCAACCCTTACCTTATCTATATATCAGATTCACATCTTGGTATGTTTCCACTCCCATGATCAGCCACTGTGCAGTATCAGACCAATCCTTACCTTAACTATACCAGACTCTTACCTCGATATGTTGCCACTTGTATGATCAGACACAGTGCAGTATCAGACCAACCCTTACATTATCTATATATCAGATTTGCATCTTGGTATGTTGCCACTTCCACGATCAGACACAGTGCAGTATCAGACCAACCCTTAACTTATCTATATATCAGACTCGCATCTTGGTATGTAGCCACTTTTACGATCAGACACAGTGAGGTATCAGACCAACCCTTACCTTATCTATATATCAGACTCGTACCTTGGTATGTTGCCACTTCCACGATCAGACACAGTGCAGTATCAGACAACCCTTACAGAAACGTTGCAATATCATACCCCCCATTACCGTAACTACGGTATACAAGACTTGGATCTTGGTGTATGTGGCAACTTTCACAAAACCACATACAATTTCTTGTGGCTACTCTGAGAAATATGGCAGTACCCGGTAGTTTTATAGATTATAGAAGTGGTGTGAGGCTTGTCGCAGCTGAAACTTTATACAGAAACAGTTAGAGCAATGTTTTTGCCATTGTAACCTACTCACCCACACAAATCATGAAATATTGCATTTGTGATTTTGATGGAAGCAATCACTTCACTTTATAATGTGTTGAGCGTAATAATAATAATAATAATAATTAATAATAATAATATTTAGTGTACATGTAATAATAATAATAAAATTAATAATAATACTGTAATAATGGTTAACTCCTTGGTAAATGTTGTAAACAGATGACAAAGACGTTCCCAGGGAAACATATGTCAGAAATTGTACATTGCTGCAGATACTATTTTCCTGCAAACTGATAATAACAATATTTCGATTATATAAAATAAAATTGAGTCAAAGCATGTCCTGTACATATCATCCAGAACTCCTTTGATGGACTCTGCTGGCTGTATGCATGGCCATCTCACGCTGTGTAACGAGTGCCTGCCACTCGGCACTGCACCGAGTACACTGTAAATAGACCAGCGGCACTTGTGTCTTCTGTGGTCAGGCTTGGAGTTGATGCAATACCTTCCAACTTAATTCTGTTAAGCAATGTTTTCGTAATAATGTTTCTGTCACACCTGCTGAGCTTATTTGATGTTAAATATTTCCACTTTCAATAACATTTACAATTTCTTATAGCTTAATTTAATTTAACTTAATTAGTACTGCAAAATAGTTGTCGTTGAAGTTGTCACATATTATTTTGTTATAAGTTATTTTTATTGTTCAGTTATATACTGAACCAAAAAAGAAACTTGATTTGGAATAAATATAGATTTTGAAATGGATGTAAAGAAGGTAATGAAGTGCAGTTTTCTATTATGTTAATTATTTGAGCTTGTGTCAGTTGTGATGCCACACCAAACAATGTTGTTTCTCAGAACTTTATTTAGGAAATCCCTCAAGTGTGCAACCGATTCAGAATTTTTTGTGGGGTGACCCAACCCTTGAAAGATTTCAGAGCCAATATAATTGGGCAATTACAGTGATTGCACAGATGACAATCATATGTTGTCTATCATCCATACGTGGCGTCATAAGCGTTGCTCCTGATCGTAGACGATCTACTGCTGATTCTTAGCTGAATACAAGTGCTTGCAAAGGCATGCCAGAATATTGGCTAGACATATTTTATAGAGATAATATAATATGCAGTGGATTCTTGTGAGGAACTGTGTAATAAAATCAAGTTTCTTTTTTTGTTTGTTCAGTATATATTGATGTAAATAATCTGTATATTCATAACCATATATATCTTAATCGAAATTAAGTTTCACAAAACAATTGTCAGAAAAGCGTGATGTCGGAGTGATGGTAGCTACGATATGTATAGTTGACAGTTGCTCCCCTCCGTGTGCTTGTTATCTGGCTATGGCGCTTTCCTGTTTACTAGTAATTAGTGGGATGGTATATTTATATACGTAACATAAACATATTTATACCTAATTATGAAGAAGTCTTACACCTCTTTCAATAAATGTGCTATTTACTTTTATTGCAGTAAAGATAATGTATCTTGAGACTAGTAAACTTGAATCCACTCAAATATTAATATTATGGTAACTTTCAATGTTATGATGTCATTGACAAACAGTTGTTAGGAAAACGTGATGGTTTACCATGCTCCTGTTCCCATAGATGCTTGCAAAAACCCGTCATCAGCCCTGACTGGCACGATCAAGAAACTACAAACAGGATACATCAATGGTACCCGGTAAGAATTACTGATTATAGTCAACTATTCTCTATGCTAAAACTATAATTGTATACTCCCCAGGATGCTGAGAAGGAACACTGAACGTACACTGATCCATTGACCGGGGATAATAATGTGGCGCTTAGAGCATGCCTTAGGGGGTGGATTTGGCGCATTATATATTATAAAGTGGCCTATTATTATTGTAGTGTACCGTATTTCCTATTTCCTATTTGTTGACAATTACTGAATAAATACTGAAAATTAATTCTGCACGTTGTACATTAATGTTGTTGTTGTTGTTGTTAATGTTGTTGATGTTGTTTTACAGGGTGCACCTTGGGAACCTCTGTGATTTCCTGACAACATCCTGTGTCACCAAACTCAGCTTTGTACGAGATCTCGACGACCCCACTCAGGGTAAGACTAGGAAATCTATCTCATAATTCCCGAAATGAACAGATGGGGATATTTATCTATAATTAGCAAAGTAATCACAAGACCAGAGAATTTATTTCATAAGACTAAAAGTAAATTACCCAAGTAAACCATGCTGAGAATTGACCAGCAACCTGGTCTCTGTACTAGAGAATGATAGTAGCTCTACGAGAGTGGCAATTCCAGTGTAAAGTATCGGAGTTTCCGTTCTCGAAGCACGACAATTCTTCTGTGGAACAGGATCATCATCTTCTGTAAAATTGACATACTGAAAAGAAGTTTTAATCCATCCAATAATTATCAACCATAAAATGCACATTGAAGATTTAACCATGTACTACTTGCTGGCAACTAATGTATGATGAATAGTACTTAGGTGGGCTGCAGCAGGATATTCTGTGAGGCTAGCACCTGCGGGTGGAAATCAGGCCACGAGATTATGAAAGTTATTGAAAGTTTGATTATAATTTCATGCTCAACTATTTCTGCGTATGGGTGAAAGATTCCCGCTGTAATATAAAGCATCATTCACTTTCACATGCTCAACTCTTCACAAATCTCCAAATATAATTTACGCTTAAGCATGAATTTATTGTTAGCTTGAGCATGAAATCATACTTTATGAAAGCATGAAATCATTATTTCCTAAGTATCAGGACATGAGCATACGAAAAATGTCAACTGTGATAAGAGTGAAAGAAGCTTGAAAAGATCTAATCTCCAGTTGAACTTAAGTGACCGAGCTCTGATTGTTGACAGGTGAAGACCAAGTGATGGGATTCCTCTGCACAATCATGAGTCCCACGAGTCCGCGACCACACATCCTGGCCAACGCCCACAAGGGTCGCTCTCGCGTGCACCCGGGTAAAGTACGGAGAACGTCGTCTGTACATGGAATTATAAGAAGGTCACGGTCAATTCAAGTTGACCCAGACCAAATCCCAGGTAGGAAATTTAATTTAATTCGTGATGTTTCATCCATCTTTTTAATGTAATTTTAGGATTCCGATATGTATTCCGATTCCGATATGTTCGCATTCAGATATTTCATTCACTTATATTTTTATTTTTAAATAAAAGTATTCAGATATTTAAGTTTACATGAAAGCATTTATGTTGACATACGTAATAGTATATCATTATTATTTGGTTGATATATATTTTATGCATGTTATAGTCCTGTTTTGTCAACATTAATTTAATCAACACATTAATACATCAGTAAATTATAATAAGGCTACATGTTATCAATCCATGAAGGATGAATTATTGGTACACACATGCAATATTTGTCAGGACGTTAACAAAGCTTACTTTAACTGTAGATGATGAGATTGAAGCGAGTCAATACAGCTTCAGTCCTAAGGGTAATGGTTATGCTCTCTTCTCATCTTTTGTAATGAGTAGCATGCTGAATGCATTGTATTACAAGGAAACAAATATATTAATAACAATAAAAATAACACTGCATTTTCTCCTAGCGCATTTACTAATACAGTCAACCCTAGTTTTAGGGCAATCAGAGCCTTTTTAAGATTCTTTTTCCCTAGATTTAGGCCAATCAGAACCCTTTTAAGATTTGGCTGCTCTAGATTTTGGTCAATTGGAGCCTTTTTATGATTCTTATTGCCTAGCTTCAGACCACCAATCGGAACTTTTCCTAATTTTATTATTCCATATATTTAAAAGATTATACCTTAGTCTTAGACCGATCAAATGTCTTTTTTAAATATGTTATCCATAAGTTTTGGGCGATCAGTATTCATATAATTGTTATACCCAGTTTTAGAATTGTAACTCTACATAGTTTGGCATTTGGTTAAGAGACAGCCATATTGTGAAATGACAGGAATATACTAATGTGAGAAAGTCAATCTACTGAAGTACGTTAAACCAAATGTTGACTTACAACTATATTTGAGATGCCTTAGCATCAGGACTGTGGATATGGATGAGCTAAGCTACTAACAAGCTGATGTTGCCATCACATCTTGAATGTTAACAAGTATTGGCATGCGTTCTCAATGTAGGCTGTACGTGATGCTTGCTGTGTGCATGGTTCATGCAGGCTTTGGACAGTCTGGGAGACTTTGAGGAATTGATATTAATTAATAAGTTTTACAGAAACTGAAAGTCTGGGAGACTTTGAGGAATTGATATTAATTAATAAGTTTTACAGAAACTGAAAGTCTTGGAAACTTTAAGGAATTGTTATTAATTAATAAGTTTTACAGAAACTGAACGTCTTGGCCCCACGATTACGAAACTTTTCTGAGTACGATTTCATACTCAACTCAGACGTTGGTTCATAAAACGTCATGTGACGTCATAGCCTGAGTATGTTTTTGTGCTCAGATTATGATGTCACATGACATTTTATGAATAACATTCTGAGTTGAGTATGAAATCGTAATCTCGGCCCTTGGAAACTTTGAGGAATTGATATTAATTAATAAGTGTTACTATAACTGAAATTCTAACATAGTTCTGTGTGAGAACAATGGAAAAAAGTGTGCTATATTCTTCGATAAATTATGTTGGCAAACTGCCAATTACGTTACGTATCCTTACTTTTAACCCCCTTGTTACCGTAGTAATGACTACAAACACTGAGACGAGCTTTTACACGACGTCACAGTGGCATCACATCATGTCTCTGGTGACAATCCCAGTTGATGGAACAGCCAGTTAACAAACCCAGTTTATGTATTCGCAAATGGACGGTTGCGTCTAATTTTAATTTTTTTTCAACAAATGTGTGCTATGTTAGAATAGTCTAACCCTATAAATACTGTATTAAAGTATAGTTTCGCAAGCGTCCTCGTACTTTAACTATAATAGTTCAGTGCGAAACTATACTTTAATACAGTATATATAGGAGTAGACCGTACTCTATCCCTTAAGTCTTGGAAACTTTGAGGAATTGATAACTAATTTATAAGTTTTACAGAAACTGAAAGTCTTGGAAATATATAAGTTTATGTGACTATGGCTACCTGGGTATGTAAAATCAAGCTGTCTATATATAAATCAGGTTCAAACCTGAAACTGTTAGATCTGAAACTGTCGCTCAGATAGTTGAACATCTAAGTTAAGCAGAATAATATCAAAACATTTAAGGAGTGAAATGAGATCTGATATTAATTAGATTGATCAGATGTCTTTTGCAATTAAAGTATAATGCACATCAAAACTTCTTATTCTTTTATAAATGATGAACTATCTCTTAGACCAATGAACAAAAGTCCTCGTGTATTGGTGAAAGATTCCCGCTGTGACGTAAAACAATAATTCACTCACAATATTCATTTCCTCCAAGGAAGGTTTGGGAAATATACATACAGTAGAACCCCTTTAATTCAAAGTGATTTTGAATTGGAGAGGTGCGAATTAAGAGAGGTCAAATAATGATAAAATAAGAAGGATGCGACCGGGACCATGCAACAGTTTCGAATTAAGCGATATTTTGGATTAGAGGGGTGCGAATTAGCGGGCTTCCACTGTATTTGGGTTTTTTAAAGTCATGGAAATGTTTGTACAACCCATGGAAATTTGTCTGTTCAATTATTGAATATTACTTTGGGGTTACAGAGATCTTTCATCACCGTGTTGGTATGTAATTATTCAAATAGAAATATTCTAATTTGTGTCTACAATTACCACGATAATACTTACTCTTGACATTAATCTGCACATCAGATCACGACAATGCACTTTGTCATCACATCTAATAATGATTATTATGAATAATTTTGTTCGTTCATTATTTTTGGTGGTGGTAGAGATAGTGGGTGGAAGGGGTTATAGAGGAAAGAGAAGTAGGAGAGGGGTTATATTTTTACAAAAAGAAATCCAGGTTCTTGGATATAAACTAGCAGGTGTTAGTTAACTGAAAAGTATTTTGAAAGGCTACTTCTGTTTTGTCAAGAAATCCATGCACAGTTGGAGAGAGCAAAGAGAAATGCTGCTGCTAATGCTGCTGCTACTGCTACTGTTAGCCAAAGCCCAGGTAGGTGTAGGGGTGTGGCTATGTCTGTGAGCCATCCTTGTACCCCGGAGAGAGGGAGGGGGGAAGGGTACACCCACCCGTCCGTCCCAATTACCCTCGGCTTCATCAGGATGCATGTGTTTCTATTTGTATTCTCCTATTTCAGTGTGAAGAATGTAAAGTATGGCAGCATCATTGTTTTGTTTTTTACTTAATTATTATCTACAAGAAGTTGATCTTTTATGCCTTGAAAAATACTAGAATTGCTCTTGTTATCATTGTTATATTCCATATAAACTATGCTATTGACGAACGCAAAGAAAACCACCAAAATGCCTTCAGATTTGACTAATTGGAATTTAGCCAAGTACGGCAATTTTGCCAAACCTTAGCAGGAGATATCACCTTGGCTGACCCTCCGAATATCTTAGTGAACCTGTACAGGGCCCCTGGATTGATCACTGCCAGGATAACAACCAGTTGTCTGCGCATACAAAAGTTCTTAACTTCTAGTTGGCCATCACCTAGCCGTGACATAAGTGAAAGACTCTTGAAAGCGGCTCTAAACCCCAATTGAAAAAACATATATACTGTATAATAATAATTTCAGAAAGAGGTTTACCTTCAGAGGCTTCTAACCTGTCAATATAGGTCTTGGTGTAGGAGACGCCATGTTTAGGTAATGACAGAAAATATGGCGATAATTGTCTCAGGTTTTAGAGTCGGTAACACGTTATTAAAGTATTTTTGAAACATATTATGGGATGCCCAGTATTGCATTGGTTAAATTAGCATTATGATGATGCTGGCAATCTTACGTTCTTCCTTTTCAATACTTCCGCCAATGCAGGAGATATCTGCATGTATAACACCATTAGCTTCCAAACTTTCCCATTTTAACGCTCTCCCAGCTGGATTACTACTATTCAGTTCTCAATAGTCAACTCCAACAGGGAGAGGGTTAAACCATTCTGAACTGTAGAACATATAGAAGCTCTTATCACTAAAATGGGTGATATTTTGCATGGAACATTTTGCGTTCCTACTCTATAGATACTTTTAACAAAGCCTGATTCTTTGATCTACTAGATTTAGTACAGAATGGATATGTGTTTGATCTCACCAACCATTTGTTTTCAGTCACTAATGATTTATTTCTTTATAATTTACTTTAGCATTAACTTTAGAGTTATTTGTTTATTACTTACACCATCACATATCTTATGTTTAGTTCCTACCACTTGTTTTGATTGCTTTTGATGTTTGTTGCTTTTAACACATATATTTACACATGTTACATTATGAATATGTGTGTGTGGTATGTGTATATTCACCTTTCACATCACACTCATATTCATATTTAGATAACTCATTTTTAGAATAGAAGTAGAATAGAGAGAAGGGAGATTACTCTAGTAAAAGACAAAAAGGGATGCAACTTACCCAATAAAATATGCATAAACCTCTTCCAATCATAAAGCTTGGACAGAGAAACAGCTGCACTGCCAAGACTTCACTACATTGATAAAAGCAACATTGTTTTGCATTCCTATACTGCACTTCATAAGTTTCCACGGTTCTATCGTTTGCAACTTCTTGATTGGTCATAACTTGACATGTGGCATTAGTAACTGATCAGATTATTTTGTGTGAATGAATACCCTATCTTTCATGCAAATTTCTTACCTTAATTAATTTAATATCGTGTGGAATTTTCATCAAATGGGTATGATTTGACATTTAAAAATAAAATCACGCTTATTTTGTGTAACTCAATTTTCACACGTCACTGCTTAGTAATTATTAGTGTTGCAGAAATGGCTGAAATGTCATGGGCTGCGTTCAGGACAGACTACACTACGCTACTTTTCTACAATGTAATGGCTGGCTGAATGATTTTGTAGAAAAATAGAAGGAAATCGATTTGCGCATGCATGCAGTCCATTCCCTTCATGTTTTGGGTTTTTCTACTATTTGCTACAAAACACTACGCTCAAAAGCCGAAGTAAAAAGTAGTGCTACATAGTACTACCAGTGTTGGCTGAATGGCTACTGTAGCGTTGTGTACCACTTCGTAGAGAAAATGATTGTGTCCTGAACGCAGCTGGGGTCTTCGTCACCAGATTTATTACCATGATTACTGGTGCTGTAACACACATACTAGAAAATGCTGTGCACCAGAATATTCAGTGATGCCTGTAAACACGCATGGAAAATGTGTCCGAACTACCGACATGGCAAATATTCATCACATTCATTTCTATCGTATTTTCATCCAACAAAATTGTCATATCGGGGACAGTTTCACAAATTAATTTCATGTGTGAAATTACCTTTTTCTGAAATATTCTTGTAGGCAGCTTTCAGAAGTTAAATTTGATGTATATATTTGCTTGGACTTGTTTTCAATGTTATATTTATCTCATCTTCATAATTTTTATGAAACACTGAAGCAGCGTGAACTTTTCAAATATTTTGTAAAAATAAAATAGACAGGAATAGGAAGAAAAGGGAAGGGGAAAAAAAGACAAAGACACCATAATATGAAAGATAATTTTATTTTATTTTTTTTATTTTTATTTTTATTTTTATTTTTATTTTTATTTTTAAAGATAAATTAGATAAATTAGTGTGCTGGTTCCAGGCCCAGCCATTAAGCTGCACCTACCGACTGAAAGTTGCCCATGTTAAAATGTTTGACATTTTGTTCCCATGTCTCATTCTTGACCTGTCTTGTTTGTTTTAACATCAGACTCTGGGGAATATAGTGGCAACAGTAGCCATTCTGGCAACTTTTTACACCCAGACGACGGTACAGTATAACATGCCATGCTTCGCTGTCATGTAAAAGCAGTAGGAATGCTAGGAAATAGTGCTGTGAGATTCTGACATACCGTAATACAAATGTTTATTTTATTTTTTATTATTAGTGACTTTAACGTATTTTTAAATATGTTAAAGACACTAATAGGCTCCGAAAGTTGACACGAGATCATTCAAAATCCGGTGACATAAACTGGTCAAACATCTAAATGCGCTACGCGGCTGACGATTTCCAAGTGTGACGTCAAGATATGGACGTCCTTCATAGCAACCATTGAAAGCTTCACTAGCAACCGTGCTATAATGTTGATGATGTATGGTGTACAGATATTTTCATGGTTTACATACTGTGCAATGTAGGTACCAATGTCTATTGTTCCATGTTCAAACCAGGACGTATCGATACTAATTAAACATAACTTTGATTGGCAAGTATCTAATAATATATCTCTGATTATGTGTCACCGCCAATGATCCCTATGATACTTTCTAAGCCTATAATAAAAATAAAATAAACATACAATCACGGTCTGTTGACATATTTCATAGTCAAACCTATTTTTCCTGAAAGTATGTATAATTTATGTACACAACAAGCTCCATTTTCTGCTTGTCCCACTGGTTTTCAATGTTTTCATTATTATTAATTTTTTTCGTGGAGATAAAAAGAATAAAATAATATATGAATATTTTGAAAACCAATGGGACCTGCAGAAAATGTAACATATTGCCCAATATACTTGTGTAGACAAATATAATGTACATACTTTCAGATAAGATATGTTTGACCATGAAATATGGCAACAAACCTTTATGTGTATGCCTTTAGTGCAAAACTATGCAGTATGTTTTGTGGAACGCTGATGAATCATAATAGCAGTAAATTGCATGTGCATGATTTGTTAATATTTTGATAAATTATTTTATGTAAAAAGTTATCTTCCTGGTTTTATTCCTTTAGCCATAACCCGTACTAACCTTTTGATGTAGTTGTTTGCTGTTGACACCTAGTACGGTAACTATATTTGCAGTAGTGGCAGTAGTTTTTGTTAGTAGCCTGTGATGAGTTCTTATGCCTTGACCCCAGTGATAGAGTTAAACTTCTACAAATATTATAATATAAAGTCTTACCATATTCAGATTTTATTTTACTGTTTTATTTAGCTAGAAAATACATTAACTGCATACTAGTAGTACTAGTATGTATGAATCTAGTTAGTTGTTAGTTATTAATTGTCTCATAGTAATGGCTAGATTATTTTCATTTATATTCGACCATAAGGAATTGCTATCTTAATATGCTTCTAGATGCTAATTTGTGTTGCCTAAAAAATCCACATAATCATGCTTTTTTAGATATATGTAGGTAGTAGAATGATTTCATGTTTTACATAATTTGCGTATGGGCGGAAGATTCCAGATGTGATGCAAGACAATAAATCACTTATCTTCACAAATTTGTGAAATTGGTCATCTTTGAGTGTGACTCTTTAAATTGATTTTCAATCTATTATCAGTAAATTCTGTAAACCTTTCTTTGTGAATGACAGATATTTAAATGTACACTAACCAAGAAATCTATAATTTCCTTAATCTTTATTATGTGATGCCATGCAATAGATATAAAGTTATAACCACTAAATATACCTAACTTTGCCCAATCAAGGACGGTCAGATACGCGTATATTCACATTAACATTCAATAAGCGGTTCTGTTTCATTCTGCAGAGTTCCGGCAGCAGGTTCTCCACCTGAAGGACACCCAGAACCAGATGGGAGTGTCCCCGGGGACCAGTCCCAAGGGCAGCCCCGTCGCGTCGCCGCAAGTACACCGCAAACGTATGCTGGAGGAGCTGCATGAGCACGTGAACATCGACGAGCTGCAGCAGACCCTGGAGATGAGCGAGAACCTTCAGGAACAGGCCGACATCATCCACTACATGTATGTTCACAAGTGAGTACATCATCCACTACATGTATGTTCACAAGTGAGTACATCATCCACTACATGTTTGTTCACAAGTCAGTGAGTACGAGATGCCAGATGAATAAATATAAAAATAAAATATTAAAATATTAAAATATTTTTTAAAAAAACATTTGAACATGGGAAAATTGCAGCTTGCCCAATATACACATGTAGACGATTCATACTTTTATGTAAATAACATTTGACCATGAAACATTGATTGTACAAATTAATTTTTTGTTTTGGACCGAATAAATATTAAATTAGTGATAACTAGTGAGACATGTGGAATAAGTAACTGGTTATATAAAGTACTTATGTAGTCAAATATTAAATGTATATATATTTTGAGGTAAATTTGCCAGACCACTGTAGGTCAACGATCTGCGATTACATGTTAAGTCTGCTTCAAGTTTGTCATTGTTGAGCTCTGTGTATTCCAGAGGGGCTGAGTGGAATGTAAAGATAGGGAAGGAGTCCTGCACCGTCCAACAACTCCTGGCAGAACTCTATGAAAAGGTAAAGAAGAACCCGTACTTAGTGCTGTAACATATAGGGGACGTTCCTTTCACAGCAGTGCAGTGTGCGGACTACTCTGGGCACACTGTTTTGTCAAAGGAATGAAGCAGCACACTGTCCGGAAACCTCTGCAGTCTACTCCCGTTAGGTTGTGCAGACAGAGCGGGGAAAGTACAGTGACATCACACATCTAAGTGCACTATTTTCACCATCGTGTTTGCGCATTAAGTGCTGAGCACTCTGCCACGCGTGGCCGAATGCTGACCGTTTGCGGGGTCTGTGAGGATTTGGCCACAAGTAGTAGTCCGCAAACGATGAGGATTGTGCTGAGCACAGTTCTCTACGTGTGCGGGGGGCATAAATCGTTCCTTTCACTTGGTACAGACCGACAAGATCACTGTTCGAGTACACTTTGCACAGTTGAAAGGAACATCCCCATAGATGTCCACATGATTGTGTGAAACTTCTTCTGATAAAATACATGGCTATCTGGGTAAAGTTGGACACCCTCATAACACCAATAAATTGGTCACCAAAGAACTTCTATATTTAAAAAAAATAAATTCTTTTCAAAAACAGCCAGACATCACTTTGTATATTCACGAAAAGATCATCAAAATAGCCTTTATTTTTATCTATATTGTGTCTGTAAATACTGACTCCTTCCATCATAAAAGTTTTCTGATACCCCTGAAATATCACCCATACCACATGTATATTTGACCACGAAGCAGGTATTCACCTCTCTCTATGGTGGTGATTGTTGTACATGTAGTCACTGTGGAGTGGCAAGTGTTAATAATAGTGTTGTCACACACAGGCGGGGCACTGGAAGCAGTGGTGGTTGGTGCGACACTCGGCCGGGATGCTCAAGAAGAGGGTGGAGGATCTCGCTCTGGTAAGCCAGTCCACGAGTACTCAGACCAATCATTGGGTGAACCATTCCCACTGTAGCATGACAGTAACTAGCTGACAGAAATCAGTGATCCTTTTCAAGATATGTCATCTATCATATACATATTTGAAAACTGCTTTGCAATGTCTTATAATTTTGTCGTCGCAAATGGGTGAAAGATTCCCGCAGCGACTTTAAACTCCATATTCACTCACTTATCATTTTTTCTTAAATTGTTATGGTAATATGTGTACAGTACATTCTTGTCCTATTTAATAGTAATGTAATTTTTTCTACAATATTTATTTCAATTTCTCCAAGTTATATGCAGTAGTTATGTCCTGCTCCCATAGTGTAGTATTGTAAGTGAAGTATATAGATGAGCAAGCCAGGGTGAGGTGGGCTGACACGTTCATGCTGATGTTTTGACAGGCGGCCACAGACTTGCTGGTCAGGCAGAAGCAGCTCTCTGTAGGGATGCCTCCGGACCGAGAGACGATCATCACCTGGTGAGTTATACTGTCCACACGGTCCACACGGTCCACAGGGTCCACACTGACCTCTGCTGTCCACACAGTCCTCTGCTGTCCACACTGACCACTCCTGGGTTGCAGGAGCTGGTCAGCATTTGTTCAGCAGTCCATTGCTATGTATTTTACTTCAGTCCATTGCCATGCATTTTACTTCAGTCCATTTGCAATATCTTCTACTTCAGTCCATTGCCATGTATTTTACTTCAGTCCATTTGCAATATCTTCTACTTTTGCCATGTATGTTACTTCAGTACATTGCCATGTCTTCTACTTCAGTCCATTTGCAATATCTTCTACTTCAGTCCATTGCCATGTATGTTACTTCAGTCCATTGCAATGTATTTTACTTCAGTCCATTTGCAATATCTTCTACTTCAATCCGTTGCCATGTCATCTATTTCAGTCCATTGCCCCCTGATGAGCTGGCCACCATTATATTTGATGCCTGTGGAGAAGACTCTAGCACTGCTTCACTGACTCAGGTTTGTGTGGACTCTCGGCGGCATCTCTAGTTTTACACTCAATACTGTAGAGCTTTGATGCAATGACAAATATAACAACTGCAAAAAATGTAAAATATAGTTTATTTTTGATGCATTTTTTGTACATCATGGTCGAATAATCATAACAAAATGTTGGGTTTTTCATAATGAGTTGTTTCTCTTCAGGAACTGCTCATCTACCTGGCGATGTTCATCCGTACTGAGCCCAAGCTCCTGCACGAGATGCTGCGTCTACGTGTCGGCCTCATCATCCAGGTGATGGCGTCCGAGCTGTCGCGCTCCCTGTCCTGTACAGGTCAGTCACCGCCCTCCGCCCTCTGCCCTCCTACCAGTGCCAGTGTTCTGTGGAAGGCAGGGTATCGTTTCTCCAAGCTCATATCCACTATGAGACCATTAGCGCTCTCGTAAGTGCATGATCCCCATGTATTAGAAACAGCTACGGGAGTCCTTATGCTCTTGTAGTAGATATGAGAGCTTCGAGAAGCGATACCCTGGACCTTGTACGACAGGGTGGGGTGGGTGGTAGCACAACGGTAGAATGTTGGACTAGAACCAAAGGCCCCAGGTTCAACGGAGTCTGGCGTCTGATCGCGAGTTACCTTTCTGATGTGATCATGATAGATGCGCTGTGTGTAACTTGGCAATGCCGTTATCATCCTTGGTCTGTCAGTACCAGTTGGTGCTCGCAGGTTTGCTCCAACATTCAGCAATGTGAATGGTGCAGGTTTTTCTCCTACCGTAAACTGACAAGCCGTGATATAAGTGAAATAATCTTGAAAGCAGTTCTAAATACCAGTTCAAATATATGTCTTTTTTTTTTCATTAACAATACATCATTTCAATAACAAAATGTCATGTTTTTATCAAACATATAATTTAATTACTGATGTATCCTTTCATTACCAATGTGTCGTATGACATTACCAATCTGCTACGTCGTTACCACTGAGATATTCGACATGGTTTTCCTAGGCGAGGAGGCGTCAGACTACCTCCTGAATCTCAGTCCGTTCGAGATGAAGACTCTTCTACATCATATACTCAGTGGCAAAGAATTCATCATCAGCAAAGGTATTCTTCAGCCCATTCCTCAGTATAATGTTCTAGAATTAGTAAATTGAGTGAATTATTATTAATAACCCTCTCCATTCTGAAGGCAACCAGAGATGCTCTAAAGAGCAGTGGCTGTGCCTAATCCAGCAGGGAGAGGGTTAAAACTGTAATAGACTATTATTGCTTTCCCCTCTTCCGATGTTAAGATTACATGAATGTTGAATGATAATATTTGTGGTCTTGATGCTGTACTATTGTTAAGATGTCTAAGAGTTGATGTCATATTTGCATGCGGTCACATTAGTCTTAATCATGTTTTTAAATGTTCTGGTAGACAAGTCTTTCTCATACAAATGATTTTTCTGGATTTTTGTTCTCTTGTATAATGTATACATAAAACTTCTTTCCTCACTGGTGAAATGTGAACTATTTTGATCCATATTTGTTTAATTTATTATACCGGTATGTGGATCCTTTTGAGGCCCAATGATATACTTTTTTTTTATATGTCAACTAACTAAAGTGCATGTAACCAAATTCATATATAATAATAACATACTTACTTAAAATGGATGAAAGATTCCCAAAATGTCTGTAATCAGGTGAAATATTCCTGCTGCGACGTAAAACATTAATTCAATCAATCCATAATCAGTGTTGAGTCAATAACATTGGCTTTCATCAGCGTCCACATTAACATGTTTGTTGTCTATATCCCTGCATGAACCTTCTTCTTTCAGTCTCGACTGGGGTTCATTTAGAAAAAAAATATACTAGAGATGTACGTTTACTTCCACCAATCACAGAGTGTAGATCTGGGTGGTACCCGGTAGCTTCACACACCGCACTGAGACGGGCAGACATCTTGATTTTCAGACAAAAATCTTTTAATGGAAATTCAGCTGTTCCTATTAAATACACACAGAAATATGTGGATAATTACAAATCTTTTTTTAAGAATTGTTTTTATTTTTTACTTGGATTAATCACAATTATTCTCCAATAAAGCATCTCTGAATGCCGCTAGCAGAGAAAGGGTTAATTTGAGTGCCCGCCCTTCTCATTGCTATATTATAATCCATTATTACCCAAGTTATATTTACTACTGCTTTCCTGGTGGCATGAAACATATAGAGCTTGGTATGGGACGTTTTCTTACACGTGTGCTGTGTCCACTTACAATTAACGTTAGTCTCAAGGTCAGCTGTTACCATGGCATTACAGCCAGCTTTGGTAATCAGTGGTAATCTCCCTTTGACTGAGAGATAAGGTTAAAAACATCTTCAGGTTAATGGATCAAATCTTTGTCTTGACTGTTGGTCCTTTTGCTCGTGGTGTGTTCTAGAATAGACTAACTGTATGGAATATGTTCAATAACATAGCCTACACTGTCTCCTTCACATGGTTGTAGAACTTTTTAGTTTGTTGTATAGTTGAATCCAGTATTTTAGAATAGCAGCAATTTTATTGCAAGAATCTGTCATTTATTGTAGTAACTTGTATATCAGAAATATTCCCATAATACATTTCTTGCCATTTTGAGAATATTATCTTCAACGATATTATCTTCTGTAAATAAGAAATTGATTGCTATCGATAGTGATATGTTAAATGCAATATGGGAATGTTTCTGATTGTAGTGAATATTTATGTTTGTATTTAGTGTTTTCTATGTCACAATTGTGTTTGTACCTGTGCTTCTTCATTTTAAAATTCTATACTTTTGCATTTACCCGGTAACTTTATAACAATATTCACAAGGTACATTTTTACTACATTGTTGTAATTTTTCGGTCATGACAATATTTTTACTGTGTTACCGTTGCGGAAAAATACGACGATGTATTAAAATATCCAACTCAGTGAATATCGGCATAATATGACCTATAGCAATTTGTTGTACGCATTGTACAGATTTAAAAGGATGGAGCACTTGTTCAAACATTTTCTCTAACTCCAAGTTGTCTCCTCTAGTTGTACACGAACATGAAGACGAAACTCGACTTATCGTTGAATCTAAACAATCCCTGGAAGAGACGAGACCTTTTGCCAGTCTCAGTAGAACAAAGGTTACAGTATGACAAATAAAGAAAATGATCTTAATATAATATCCATGGTTATCGTTCATGAGGATATGAGCGCCACTCAAGTTAGTCTTTGTCAAAGAGGTTTTGTGGCATTTAAAAAAAATTGTAATAATATTTAAACTTTTAAAAAAATTAGAAATAGGCACTTCAAATACTAGTATACATTTTTACATTTAATTAATTTTGAATAACTTCATTTGATTAAATTATTCAATCGTATCTTCTGTGATGTGTTTTTTATTCATTATATTTTATATTATTATTATTATTATTAATATTATACATGTATATACGGTAGCCCAAATATCCAGAATAACTGCTCAAATGCGCTTATTACCCCAGTCAACGAATCTGTGCACTCAAATTCCTTCTCACCTCCCTGGGGAGTATACAACATGAGCTGCCATTCCAGGCGCATCAAGGTTATCATTCACATGTCCACCTCATCCTTCCGGGTACCCATTTATATGCATTGTACAATATTATGTCCGCTTCACTAGTAAATTAAGGGCTCCAATTATTGTGGGGAAAGTGTGTAATACAAGTGTTTTACAGTAAATAATTAAAAATAGAAATAAATACCATGAAACACCTTTGACAAAGACTACACTCAAATATATGTAGTGGATGGTTGGCAAATATTTCTGTCCGACTTGAATAAAAGTTGTAGTATAAGATGTAACAGAACTATCCTTTGTTTTATATTTATATTTAATTTATATACCGTAATTACTCTAATTATTCGTACGCTCTAATAGTTCGTACACCTAAATTAGTTGCCGAAAATATTTTTTTTC